>JASVER010000021.1:3971407-4211407 GCA_030449065.1 Oceanodroma leucorhoa | reverse complement strand
TTCAAGCTTTTCCTAATTCCTTCCAGTGTTACTATCAGGCCAGTTTCGGCGGCATTAGCAAAGAGGCGAGGAGCTCCGCGGACAGCACCTTTCATGTCATGTCAGACAAATTAACCACCCACTTCAAAAGCTTTCGGTGAGTCTCCGTTCCTCAGTGCCTATAAAATGCCACGACAGTCCAGGACTCGAATCTACAAACAGTGAGAGCTATTATTTATTTACAGAGTGTAAAAATCCCCCATCTCCTCCTTTCAGACTAACCCCGTAGCCTGAACTTTCAGAAATCAATTTACATTTTTGAATTCCTTTATGAGTCCTTGGTATTCGACAGCATTTTCTTTGCTCACAGGGATCTGACAGGCTTTGTTCCAAGATATTTTTAATATTTAGAACATCGAAGAGATATTTAAAATATCAATTATCGTGTTTGGATATGTAGCCATTAAACATGCAGAGTAACTTACTTGAACTGCAAGTCTGCAGGCTAAAAGCGCCTCACATCTTATATGAGATTCTTCATCTGTGCTTTTCAAATCATTTTACAAGTACTAATGAATAAAGTTTATTAGCAACCCAGTGAAGGAGACAAGAACTGTTATCCTCTTTCTGTGGCATGGAAATTGGGAGATATTTGTGTGTAATCTTATTTGCATTCACTAGGTGCCAAATGAACTCAAGTTCCTTTGCACCTCTCCAGCACTATAAAAAATCATTAAAGTCATTCAATGTGTACTTTAAATTCTGCCACGATGGGACCCTCTGTAAGTGTGAATCAGATCCAACATCAAGTCCTGGCATCACTGTGACACCTCAGGCCCAGACTCCTGGGAAAATATTCAGGAACAGCTGAAAAAAGGCCACAATTTTGGCTAAAAAAGCTTTGTTGGAATTTTTTAATCTAGTGATTTTTCAAACTTTGTTTTCTGGATTTCAGGTGCATTCAGACTATGCGTTTTAATGCTCCTCGTCTGAGGTGATAATCAGGGGCTTGCAGCATCGTCAAATTCTTAAGACCAAAAAAACCCTCTAAGGACCATTCTTAGCTTCTTTAACTGAAATGCTGCAGTCCAACATCTGCAAACATCTGCATGTGAGCAAGGGGATGCATTTAAGCACTTACAGAATCAGTAAGACAGACAATATCACGGGAGGGGACCTGCCCTTCTTACCTGTAGGGTAAAAATTTACCCTGCCCCGCGTAAATTCTTACATGAATCCCAAACTGGCAGGTTGATTCCAAGTTTGAATTGATTATCCAACTTTAAAGTGTTTGTCATGGTGAGGTCTTTTCTTCCTCAGAAGCACACGTATTTCTGTTGCTAATTGTAGCCCCAATTATTCTCTCTCATCCCATGAGGGAATAAACCAGCAGAGCAGTTGACCTACTAGTACATACACCCGGGAGGACCTTTCCCGCACCGGGTCCCCTCTAGTTTGGGATTTGGAGGGGACATTCAGGTCCCTGTAGATGTTAACTGCTCCCCAGGGGTCTATTCCTGCAGCACTCCAGTCGAGGGAGTTACATTATATACGTCAGTAGGTGCAGGATTCATCCCACGTGAAGGACAACTGCCACTTTATTAAATAGTGTTATCAATGATATCACTGGCAATAGATGTGCCTCAGTTCAGGGCTCTGCATTCAGAAATCGGAGCATCTTCTAATCAAAATGACCACTTCTTATAATCTCATCCCATGCGGTTTTGCATGTGGTAATACATCCCAGTGAGACTATTAGATAAATAGGGTCTTAAAATCTTATCTCAGATCTTGCTAAAACATGAGATTTTTGTAATCATAAATGCTAAAAATACCGCCCACATGTAAGAATGCTAACTACAAGCGGGATTCAGGCTTGCCTGAAATCTCTGCAGTCCGGGAAAGTCATAGTTAATACATAACTCTCTTGACAAACAGCTCAGATGACAACATACCTATAATTATAGTTATATCTGATCATGTCGCCTGGGGAAAAAGGAAGGTGATACTGCAAATGCAGAGGGGCTGCATCCTAATCTCTGTCTCCCAACCCGTGCTCCAGACCCCCTTGGACCGCTCTGGGAATTACTGCCGACCGATGCTGGCTAGCCAGTCCCAGGAAGGGGTCTGCTAGAGATGCTGTGCCCTCACCTGCGCATCCCTAATTTCATGAGCTGTGCGGTACCCACTTGACACGATGCCGGCAAATTAGAGCAGCCTAAAAATGCAGGCAGGTAATAGAAGCAGGGTAGGCTTGAGATTGCGTCTTCTATCCCTGGGAGGTTTGCAGGGCTGGCAGATGGGAAGCCAAGTACTTACGCCGTCGTCATTACTACCGTGGTGTCGCTTGTATGCCAGCTCCCCGGGGTGTGAACCAGCTACCGTGGCTGTGCAAGGGACAAAAAGGCCAGTGCACGACAAGGTGGATGGAGAGAGGCCACGGAGCTGAGGAGGCAGTGGGCTTTGTGTCCTATGTCCTCGGGGTTCGTCCTGCTCCGTGCCACCATCCCGCGGAACTGCTACATCGGCATCAGCCTGGGCCAGCCCTTGGCTTGCCAATGGAGCTAATGCCCTGCGAGGTTTACTCCGTCTTTGGTTTGGCAATGCCTTTGCAATCCTAAGTATGAAAAACACCCAACACAACTGGCTCAGCTGGGCAGGTTCCTGCCTGTCCCCTTTTTCTCCAGGCTAAGCACTTGTCCCYGTCAAACAGAACACCATCGCATGCCCATGGGTTTAGATGGACCGCTCTCTCTAGCACGGAGCAAGCGGTGACACTCTGTATTTACACTGCTAGCAGACATACGAGGCTGTCTTTCTCCTTGCATTTGCTCTAAATACTCACTAGATTCCCAGGATGAATATTCCCAGGATGAATATTCTTATGTGGTTTTGCAACATTTTTTTGGCTGAGACAGCAACGTTTCCTAGTGCGTAAATTTGCCTTTTGTTTTTTCCTATGYATAAGCCTTAAACTCTATCAATAGCTAACTGTTTCATGTGTCTCAGACAAAGTGTAATCAACAGAGAGGATGGTGGGGAAGTGTGAAATGACAGAGTGACATTCTATGCTTAAATAAGCAAACTACACCCAAATCAAACAATGGCTCAAAAATGTTTCCATAATAAGGGTGCATAAATTACCCCCATTACTTGGAAAGCTCTTACTTGCATCTTACCAGCCACATTTCTAGTGTTCACGAGAGCTGATACACTCCGATCATGATAGACATGCCTCTGTTACAGTAATTATAAAATGCTTTGTGAAAATATCATTGTGTCTACAGAGCTACTGAAGTTGTACAGTCTCCTTGGTATTTGTTTATTGTCTCTGTGAATTTAGAAAATATAATTAAAAAGAGGAAGACAAACTACATTTGGAAAAAGATAGACCACTTTTTGATATTTATTCTCTGTGAGGGAAAAAGAAAACGTATTTCAGGTTGTGCCAATACATGATAGGCACCGACAGGATAATGGAAGGGGGGATGATTCATTGGAAAAACACAGGCAATAAATCCTGATCAGAGGAAAACACTTCAAGAAGATAGACTGATGGTTTCCCATGTATGATCTCTATTACATGCGTGTATGTACATATGTGTGAGAAGGGTGCGGGAGCAGGAAGGCTCTCCTCCGAGAGGGGCGAAGCCACCCAGAGCTGGGTGCTGCTGGCGGTGCTGCCCCCGGCTCTGCGCAGCCCCTCTGGACCCCGCGGAGGGCGAGAAAACCGCTCCTCTCTCTAGCTCTCGTCTCACAGTTTGAAAAGGAATTGCTAGTCAGTGCACAAGTATCTTTTTTATTTTTGGGGTCCCACAACTTGAAAAATAGCAACTTTTATTTTTCCTTTAAAGGGAAATCCTGATACAGTTCAACCAAAAATAGAGCCCTTATAATTATTTATTCCGAGACAATAAATCCCATCATTTTATATCTTTTTTCCCCATCAAATGTTTTGGTTTAGTTGAATACATCTAGTGATGTAAAGCTATAAAAACTAAATTTAAAATTCTTTTAGGATTACTGAAAATCTGGAAAATAATGATATTAATAATTGAAACAGAAAACACAGCAATAAAATAGATACAATTTGCTTTTAATTTTGTGGTTGGATTTATCATTTCACCGAGGTAACACAAAGTATTTGACTTGCACAAGCTTTCGGTCCTTATTACGATTGCTGGATTCATTAAAAGGRTTGTATTAACTTTATTTTAATAGTATGAGAATCTCGAAGCATAAGTATTTTCAAAATTAAAATCAGTCAACATAAATAAAAGACTTGAACAAATCTGAAATGCCTTAAARGATTGTTCTGAATTAATTTTAAGACACAATGTAAGAGAAAAATGTACTTCCATCCTATTATTTTTATTATAAAGATGTATGTGGAACAAGTTTGGAGAGAAATTGTCCACAGGCAGTGAAGTGCAAAGTGCCAAATAATAACTATATTCAGTTTTTAAAAAAATTTCCCAGTTTTAACAAGCCAACAGGGTATGAATGCACAAAAGGCATCGCCTGTATTTCAAATTAACCACAGCAAGCCCTTCCACTTACCTGGAAAACCTGATYCACACGCTAAGATTTTGTATGTTAATTTATACCACAGAGTTCTTAACATCTGACATTGGCTGTAACATTACAAGTTGTGCTATGACTTTATTAAGGGATGATTTCCAAAGCCCTAAAGAATACTTATTATGTTGCAATATTTTTCTGAAGAGGATTAGGTCTTTGATGCTAAAACCCAGACGTTTTAAAAGCGAGTTTACTGAAATGAAAAAGATTACATACGTTCCTTTGTGTTGCACCAGGTAGAGATTTTCACCTTCGTTTCAACTGTATCACAAACCTCAGTGGTATCACGACCAAGAAATGCATTTAAAATCCCTCGGAGTTTCATTACCGAAATGGGATATTCCAGAAAAGGACCTGGGGCTTGTGCTGAACCACAAACTGAATAGCCAACGATGGGAAAAATCTGGAAAAATGGGGAAAACCCAGGACACATCCCTTTCTGCAATGTGTTAATATTAGTATCGGACTGAGCAGCAGCTGGATTTCAAGGACTGTGTCTGGTTTTGGATGCCAGACTTTAAAAAGCATTGAAAGAGTTGAAAGAAGAGMAAGAACGATGAAAAAGTTTAGAAAACTTGACCTGTGAGAAAAGACTGATGAAACTGGGTTTGTTTAATTTAGGAAAGAGAGGACGGGTAATGGTTTTCCAAGATGTAAAAGGTTGTTGCAGAGAAAAACACCATCAGTTGTTCTCCAGATCCACTGGGGGTAGAACGAGAAATAATCAGCTTAATTTGCAGCAAAAAAAAAAAAATGTAGGTTAGATATTAGCTAAAATGTCAAACTATAAAGAGAGTTAAGCGCTGGGAGAGGTTACCTGGGAGTATTGTAAAAAATCTGGCACTGGAGGTTTTTGAGGCTGGGTTAGAGGAGCAGTGGGGGATGCTCCTGGTACAGGGAGCTTCCGCGGGCACAGGACACAGCCTGTGTCCCTCAGCGCTCACCCAGCCCTGCAGCACTGCCCGTTCACCCCCATAGAAATCAAATGATTTAACTTCATTGCAGAACAGTCTGGTCAGGTTGGGATTTTCAGACCACGGCATTTTGTTTGAAATAGCCCATTTTTCAGTTATCAGCATCAGGAGAAATAATTTTCTTTTGGCATTCTCCCCACACTTTTTTGACATTTCACCTCTCAGGTCACTCCTTATTTTAATACCAACATACATAAATATTTATATATATATTTTTTTTTAAATAGGAAGATTGATTGATTACCTTCACTGAAGAGAATTTACATTATATATGTGTAAAAGCAAAAAGCCTCTTGTTTTTTCACTGCCTGCAACCCCTGCCAGCATCACCTGCGGTACACGTTCCTTGGAGCCCAGCAACCAAACCACGCTTGCCTTTCCCTGTGGGGTGACTCATAAATGTCCTCAGCACTGAAGTCTACTGTATCCCCAAGGTCACTTCATGCTCTCAAACGAGGAGATATTGGATATTGGTCAATACTGTCTTCCTCCTGCAGGCAAAATGCAACTTTTTGTTATTATAGTAAAGCTTATTTGCTCGAAGGGAACTTCCTCAGAGACCCATTTGAGATGGTGCCATGAGCTCCCGCAGGAGCTACAGAGCCCTGAAAATCCCACCACACCTGGGGTTTTGCAGCAAAAAGGAGTGAAATCTTATTTTTTCTGATGTAAACTGAGAACAGTGAAGGAAAGGAAAGGAAAGGAAAGGAAAGGAAAGGAAAGGAAAGGAAAGGAAAGGAAAGGAAAGGAAAGGAAAGGAAAGGAAAGGAAAGGAAAGGANAAGGAAAGGAAAGGAAAGGAAAGGAAAGGAAAGGAAAGGAAAGGAAAGGAAAGGAAAGGAAAGGAAAGGAAAGGAAAGGAAAGGAAAGGAAAGGAAAGGGAAGAAGGAAAGGAAAGGAAAAAGTTTTCTCTTTCTTGGGAATACATCAAAAAAAAGTAAACCACACACGGACAACAGAAGTATTTATTAATGTACACCACGAAGTCATTAAGCACTGATATCAATAAAAGACTATAAGATATCAAGAATGAGACTTCCACTTCCAGGCTTAGCCTGACCCTGCAGACAGTAGCTGCCATGCTCTTCCCTCTCTGCCGCGACCGCTGCTCACTCCCACGCCTGGGCTTGCACCGAGGCGTGTGTCCTGCCGCAGGCATCCCCACCCTCCCTGCTTGTGGGGCAGGGCCAGGGGCTGATGGGGGTATTTTTCCTATAGGTTGGAGCAAGGAGCAGCAGGCTCTGTGGATGGCTGGAGCGGGACAGCAAGGTCACTGTGGGAGGGATGCTCATGAGCTCATAGCCCAACGGCTAGAGCAGTCGCTTGGGAGAAAGGATCCTGGTCCTTGCATTGTATCTGTATTTTATATTAAACCATCACTAGGTAAAACMTGGAAAGGCTAGAAGCAGCTCTCCCCCTTAGCCAGTGACCAAGCCACTGGGTTTGGTGAGGCTCCTTTCTGGGGGATGCAGGGTGCTGGCTGCGCACCGAGCAGCGYAGGCTCAGCCTCTTGCCCTATATTGTAACCAGTTTTCCAGTTACAGGGACAAATGCCTTTCTCTTTATCAGGGCTGCTGAAAACCTGTACAAATTTTAAATGTGTTTTAAATTTATGAGATAAAAAAAGAAAGCGGGGGTGAGGGGGGATGTGAATGGAGCACATTTGCACAGTGGCTCAACTTGAGAAGACGTGTGTAAATCTGCACTCTTTTCATCCAGCTCTGTTCTCTTCTCAAAGAAAATCCCCAGTGAAATACTACTCAGAAAAGAGTCACTTTCAAATACGGGAAATGACAGTGCTTTTAAAGTGGCATCTACATGCCCCAAATCCTGGGAAATCTTAAAGATACAGSATGAATCTGCTCTCAAACACTGATGCCATCATACTGTCAGACATAGACTAAAACTGTATCTGATAGAAAAGTTGCTTGCCAGGGTCTGTGTGCCAAACAGACCCCAACTGTATCCTCTCCATTAAACCAAACGTTTCTCTTTCTTACACAGTAAAAATGGAACAGAGATCAGGAAGAACTGAGTTATACTGAAAAAAAACATCTGTAGGTGCTATAGGGAACCGAGGGCGCTGTGTTTRAGGGATGTGCTATCAGCTCACAGTCAGGTCATCTCAAGATACATAACACTGTCAGGTCCCTCACCAGCGCAGAATAGCTCGTTTCTGTCTGTTTGCAAGTTATTTGCCCACTACTCATGCTTTAATTTGTGCTTTTCACCATTTCTGTTGACAAGGTGCATCAAAGGATGATTTAGAATATTAGGAAGATTTTGGAAAGGTGCATCCACATTTGCCCCTGGTAGCAGAAAGCCTCTGTTCAGAACTGCACTCCATTACATTATTTTGTTAGTCCCTGATGTTGCCAATATTTGCAAAATTTTCTGTACCAGATTTTCCCTCACTGTAACAAAAAGCTCTTATCGTGGCCCTTTATGACTTACTATTTCTCCTCAGCAAATTCCTTTTTTAGAAAGAAAGCAAAACAAGGCTCCTCTTTCCTTCCATAAACCTTTTTATCAACTCCCAAGACTCTTCCATATACCTGGGCTCCCTGGCCTGGCTTCTCTTCCTGTCCTCCAGCTTCTGCAAAGCACCTTCTCTCCACGTTCTCCCATCTCAACAAACATGCATGTATCCTGCCAAAAAGAAAAAAAAAGGAAAAAGAAAATCAGAATCAGCACAAAAGCATCAATTTTCCAGATTTTCAGTTGTGTTGGGTACTGGATCTGCAAACGCTCTGGTCTGGCACCCCTCTATCCTCAACCTTTCCTCCACTCTCTTGCTATTCTCCAAGCATGCCTCTATCCTGCTGTTTACATGGTCCCATTCCCATTCCCATCTGTTTCTTCAACTTGCTGTTACTCAGGAGCTTCCACCCATCCCTCCACGGTAGCTCACAGGCTGATCAGCCACATGGAGAAAGGTTTGGMTGCACCAAGCTGCATGTTCAGCCCGTGGCTCTGCTGCCTCCTTTCTTCTCTGGGCTGGAAGGGAGGGATGTCCACCAAGCCATGACCTGGGTTTCAATCTCCCTTCCCTGCACCCAGGGTATCTATCGCCACCTGACTTAGCACCCCAAAACAGAGGCTTCAGAGGAGCCAGCAACACAAACTTCAGCTCCAATATTTTAATTTTTCTCATTTCTTCTCTTTTCTGCTCCTGTTTCTCAAGGCACAGCTCAAGTGGGTCCTGCAGCCACTTTGCTGCACACCAGCTCCCTCACCAGATGCTGCCGGCACTGGGGCCCATGAACATACCAATTCTGTGTTCAAACAAGAGGGAAACGGTAAAAGACAGACCCAGCTTGCCACCACCCGCTCCTGCTTGCGGGGATAAGCACCTCGCCGGCGCTGGCTCTGCGTCCGTATTACTCTGCCTTTGTTCATAACTCAATTCTGCCAGCCTCTGAACTATTTTTATTGCTCTCCTCTGAATAATTTTCAATCTGTCACTATCTTTCAGGTAATGTGGTGCCCATAATTAAATACTGCAGGCGCTACCGCACCAGAGCCATATGCAGACGGACTATTACCTTCTTGCGCTGTGATGTGATGTCTTCAGCCCCAAATCAAATTGGCCTTTTTTTGCTGCCATATCTCAAGACAAACTCATGTCTAATTTACTCCACACTATCATCTCTAGATCTCTTGCAGCATTACTGCTTCTCGGGTTTTTATCTCTGACTGAATATCTGGGGTTTAGATTATTTTTCCACAAATGTAGTAGCTTCTATTTTCTATGTTGAATCTCATTTTATTCTCCACTCATTTTTCCAGCCTTTTCAGGTTCCTTTACATTATTTTGCTCTCATCTTTGGGATTTCCAAATCCACCCAGCTTAGTTTAGTTCGCACATTACATCAACAAAACCGTTCACCACTTCTTTCRGATGATTAAAACAACTGGTAAATAAGCTCCCCATTCAGCAAATCATTTAAGCACATGCTTATAACCTTTAGGAGTCAACGGGGCTCAGGTATGGRATGAAGTGCATGTGGGCACGCTCGTTAGTTTGGTTGTAATAAGGAGAGCATTCTTCACATTTGAAGAGCAGCAGGTATTTGTGGTGGGGCTGTAGCGGGGAGGGACAGGGTGACATGGGRAAGGGGAAAGGATGTATTGAATATCACTGGTGAAGCAAATCCCTCACGGGCTGCCAAGTGCATCCGCAYGTCCTCATCTGCATGGCTGGGGCTTGTGCTGGGGTCTTGCCCTGTTGAGATGCCACCAGAGGCTCCCCCAGATCAGCTCATTGTCATTCCTCAGTTCTTTCTGCTGAGAGATGTTCGAAACCACGTCAATCTGAATTAATGTTGGGAGTAAGACGCCGGGAGACAGCAGTGACTGTTTTATTAAAATCCAAGGACCCAACTGAGCAGTCCTGAACTGTGCTCACATGGATAATCCCACATATTTTGAGCGTCAGACTTTAATTCACAAATTTTCTATTTCTATAAAAAGGAACTCAATGTTTGCCGGTCAAGA
Organism: Oceanodroma leucorhoa; assembly: GCA_030449065.1. Classification (NCBI taxonomy): domain Eukaryota; kingdom Metazoa; phylum Chordata; class Aves; order Procellariiformes; genus Oceanodroma; species Oceanodroma leucorhoa. The sequence continues at coordinate 4,201,377 of JASVER010000021.1, read as the reverse complement.
TTTGCTTTTCGTAAATCCATGCTACTTGTTTGCTCTGTTAACCTCTAAGTGCCTGATCCCACCGAAGCCAACGGAAAGACATCCTTTGGCTCCCAACATCTTCAGATCTGGCTGCAAGGACTTCTCTACCCAGAGAAAAATGTCTGGAATATCTAAAGTGAAATAAAATCGGTCCCAACATCTGAAATACATTCTTTGGATAATCTGCTCTAAAGTAAAAGGCATTTGGTTCTGGAAAACTCCATTCAGAAGATACGGTGATTATTGAGAATCAAAACCTCATTTATCTGGGGATATTGCCCACATGGGCAGGTGCTCCAGAGCAGCTATTTCTTAGTCTCCCTTTTTTTTTTTGGCAGAATGGCTTATTTTGGCCAATCTCCCTACATAGACAAACCCCAACTGATGTTTCTCTTGTAATATTTGTTCCTTTACTTGAATTGGTACAGTACATCTGTTACCTTTCCTAGAAAACAAGCAGGACCAGGTTTCTTCTGGTATCGCTAACATTTTTTTCCTAATTTTCCTACAGCTCTTCATCTTTTCATTAAGAAAAGAAAAGAAATTGGCAGTGCTTTAGGAAATTTGTTAGCTAATTCCCTTAGCGGTGAAGAAATCCAGGTTAGGTAGTTTATATACAGTCATATTTTGTAGAATCAAAGTGAATTGCCTTATTTATTCTGCTTGTCCTTAAGAAAATCCAGTTCAGATCCTGTAGATATTTGGGCAAACAGTTTTGTTGTAGGACTATTTGTGAGAAGCCAGTTTTAATTATGTATGTAAGAATATTTTTGGAAAATAAACTGTGATGGTGAAGAAGGCTGGCTGATGGCAAGCTGGCTCCTGATGGAGAGGCTTCCCCCGACTCGGTCAGGCAAGAGCAATGCAAACCCTGACCTGTCTGTCCACTCAGACGAACCCACACAGCCTCAGGTTTGAGGAACAAATGCTCTTAGTGAACAACTCAGCATCGATGCACGCTTCACAAAAATTTTTCAGAAAACACTGTGCAAAAATATTTGATAATGGACATCACAGAAACCTGTAATACCCTCTCAGACAGCCTGTGACCAAACAGCAGGAAAAAATTGAACAGGTAATTAGCTATATATTTTTCCACTGTTTTAGCTTTGCTTGCTTATTTATTTTACTGTTTTCTGACCTTCCTACAAAAATCACCTCAACTTCTTTTATTCTTATTAAAGATAGTTTTTTTTTTWAAAAAAAGTTCAGCAGTCCAGCCATTTTTGATTCACCCTTAATTTAATCCCCTTCTAATTAATTAATGGGTCTACTGTCTCTCCAGAATGTCTTTTCCCTTTGATACAGGTTTTAAAGCCCTTTTTAAGTTCTTTGGTTAGCTTTAAATTCTTTTTTTCCCTTTATCCTTATTATTTCCCCTATAATCCCTAACTGAATTTGAGTATGCTTGTTTGATTCCTTCCCCTGCCCCCTCTTGCTTTCTAATTTTGACTACAGCTTTTTTTTTTTTTTTAATTAAAAAAAATTAAAGCCTCAGATCTTCGCACAGTCCCTTATGAAGCCACATTGGCCGCTTCTTGTTCTCTCCGTTCTTCATTTTGAGAGGAGCAGGAGTCTCTTGCAGCTTAATTATGGTTTCTTGCAGGAGTCCCCCTGCTTCCCCTCACGCTGGTGGCTGTACAGTATTCCTCCTCCTCCGCAGACTTTTGTTAAATACAGTATGCRCGGCGCGTACCAACCTTTTAGATCTACCGGATTTCTCCCCCGTTGATATATAAAAATACCTGCCTATGGATTTACATCCAGGCGGGCTTTTTGCTGTCCCTTGCCTTGTTTCTGGCATTAAAACCGATTCCAGAAGGACCAGGGGATGCTGCTCCTTTTGTTAGCTTCAGGGCTGATATTTTTTAATTGTTTTCCAGCAAACGCAGCTACAAGGTGGCAATCAATCCAYGGCCAACGTTTTGGCACGTTTTATATATTTCACCTGAATATAACTGAAACCAGGGCCAGATCCTGCGCAGGGGTAAATCTCTGCAGCCTTTTACTCCCTTAGACCTGCTTTCTGCAGGCGGCAGATGCGGCTCAAAGTTCCTCAGGACACTTGGGAGCGATTTCAAAGCCCTTCTAATTTTCCTGATAATATTGGCACTCCTGGGTGCTAGCTTCCTGGTTGCTTGATTTTTTTTTTTTCTCTATATATAAACCTGCAAATGTTGATAGCTTGAGTTTCTGAAATCAACTCTCAGTCCTCATGAAGCTATTTTAATTAGAATGGGAGGGCTCTGTTAACTAAAAGTGAAAGTAGTATCCGTACGAGGATGCTCTGAATTGTGCTCAGCCTAGCGAGAACCTTGTAACTCTTTGTGAATGCTGAACCATAAGAAATTTTAAATACAATTGGGGAGGGTTTATTTTTTTTCCCTCTTTTTATTTAGTCTTTTTTTTTTATATTTTTTGTCTCTTTTTTCCCCCCCTTTTTTTCCCCATCACCTCCTATTACCACCTAAAATCTTTTGTTCTCACATCTGTAAAATATCACATTCCCAGTCACCCTTTTCACAACACGCATTGAAACCCAGCAGGTTTATAACATCTTCCCCATCCCTAAGCCCACATCGGATGCCTTACAGTCYTGTCATATTTGTTTACATCCACTTGGGTTTAGTTCCTTGCTCTTTTTCTCTGCAGAGCCTTCGCCCCCCGGTTTCCTTTGATGCCAGCAGACTCTGGCCGGTTAATTGTTCATCCGGGATAGGCGAGGTTGAGCCGGGCTGAGACGCGTTTCCTCTTGTCGTGACAATTGTTCGGACTGTTCGCCACTTCACGCTCGGATGAGTTTTTCTCTCTCCGCTGCCCGTACCGCCTCGGTTGCCTCTCCCGCTCCTCCTGGGCGCAGACGCATCCCAACACGGCGCTGCTTTGGCTTCCCCTTCGGTGAGACTTTTCCTCCGCCTTTGCACCAGATTTTTGGCTATTCGGRGTTGGGTTTTTCTTTGCCATCCTCCACCGGGGCTGGGGGTTTTGTCCCAGAGTCAGCGTTGTGCGGGCTGCCCCAATATTGACTCCCAGTCCTTCTGGACTTTTATTTTATTTCATTCAATGTTGGCACCATATGGCAACTATGGCAACTGAATATATAACCCTATTCAGTTTCTGACTGCACTCTGGCCTGTTAAAGGGCTCCATGCTCCGGTCTGGAGGAAAAAAAAGTGATTCCTATAGGACACAGCGGTAGAGAAGTTCAAATAACACTTTAAAGTTTCTCTTTTCTAATATGACAACCAGAAAAAAAAAAGAAGGTAAATATATTTGACAAGGTTTCACATAGAGCAAACATATAATATATGAAGTTGAAAGCGTAACAGGTTTGAATTAGTAATACAATCGTAGTATATATGAAATCACAGTATGTGTAATGTCCATCAGCAACATATTTGTGTTCATTTTTGTTTCATTTTATTTGCAAAAAGAAAGCTGGAATCCACTTCTCAGAAAGCCAGATGCTTTATTAGCAGCTAATAAAGGGCAGAAATAAATGTCTGAGGGAAATATTTAAAAGCATCCAGGTGACTTAGGGACATGTGTCCGTTGGGACACATTATTTATTTAGGCATTTTCAGAAGTTGCAACCGGAGCACGCACTTGCTTACATGAGTAGTTTTASTTGCACGCTCCCTTTGAATTCAAGTTAAAGTTACTCATGTGCATAACTCTCTTCAGGACTGGGCCCTACGGCTGTTTCTTTCTCCTGAAAAGATACTGAGGGAACTAATTTTTCTGATGATTAATCTCAAACACTGCACCTGCAGTGCCTGTTTTCACTTGAATGAGAAGAGATTGATTTATCTAGCTATCTTTCTGTCTGTCTCATTATCCATCTCCCGTAGCACCTCAGTACCTCAAAAAATSATGACGAACGTATCCTCCCAATAGCCGAATGAGGCAGGGCGGTATTATCTCCACTTGCCAGATGGGGAGATCAAGGTAGGAAGCAGCAAAGTGATATGCCTGAGGTCATGTAAGAAGTTGGTGGCAGAGCCAGGCAGTGCAAAGAGCTTTCTGGACTCCCAGACCCATGCCATAATCCCAGTGCCATCCAGACTGCTTTTTAGATCCTCTGAAAAGGATTAATAAATCCTGCTGCTCAAATCCCAGCTCCTGTTCGTGGAGGAGCAAAACCTCATTATGGTCCAGCACCACTGATTTCCCGCACTGCTACCTGAGCAGAGAGCTGCAAAACACACATCCCCTGGCAAGGGGGCTGGAAGAAAGGAGCAGCTTCTCTTATTCTTTAAGAATAAGAAAAATATCACTGTCAAAGCTAGGATAAGAAGTAGACATCTCTTGAGGTTCCCCCTGTGATCCCCTGCAGCGCGGCACTCTAGTTAGGCAGGAGCAGCAGGGGGGAAAGCGAGCACAGGGGGCTGCTCGGAGGGACCCCAGCTACGAACGTGGCATGGGCAGAGCAGCMCCGCCGTGGGCTGGGGTCTCCTTTGGATGGGTGAATATGTGAGGGGCCAGTTGGGAGAAGGATATTGATGGACCCACTGGGTGTTCCCACCACTTGGCCCAATGGCAGCCCCAGCCTGGCATACAGGGAGCTGAAAAACACATTCAGAGGTCGTGTCTCCAGTGGCTGGAAAGCAATCCAGTCCTGGCCATGCTGTGTGGAAAGCCCTTGTAGTAACTACCCTTGACACAAGCTTTTTGCATGAGTATTTCAATGTTCGTGGGTGCAATTCCCTGCCAGCACTGAGGGCTTTCCCCAAAGACATGCAATCCCATCCATCTTCCAAGGTCAACCAACAGAGAGCAGCTCCAAGGTGAGGGACACCTACCCCAGTGTGTGCTCTGCTGAACACCTGAGGGAACCTGCGTTTCTTGCCTGACTCCAAATCACAGCTTGAATCCAGGTTCCCCATAGTACCTAGGGGTGATCCAGACACTGGCCATCCCTGGTGCTTCCCGTCCTGTTCATGAAGCCCCGAACTGCTGGAGTGAAGCTCTGACCTGCTCCAGACAGGACCTGGCTTTGTGGTGATTCCACCAGGAGCACGCCTGAGAGAGGCCATCTGGCAAACTCTCAGGCATCTCAGCACCAATGGAGGGGACATTTTTGTGGATATCGGTAAAGGCAGACACAAGCCGAAGCACTGAGCCCAGGGCAGGGCCACCAGCCTGCCTGCAGAGCTGTTGCCCAGACAAAGGCAGGTGACAGCAGAGCTCAGCTCTGGCAGGTGACACCACTGAAACTGCAGGCTGAACTCCTACAGCAAACGGGCAAACAGCATTAATTAAATTCCAAAGCACCCGCTTTAATTAACTTTTATGCTGTCCCGGTGCCCAGTAGCACCTCCTACCCCCAGCATCAGGAGRACCACACTGCGGTGGCCATCAGTTGATGGAGGTGGCACCATGGTTGCCCGGGTGCCTGGGCATGACCTGGCCAGGTGCCAATGTGGCTGCTGGGGACAGCAGAGCCCACAACGAAGCCAGCTTTGTCCTCTTGCCCAAGCCCCAGCCAACTCCTGGAGGATCTTCCTGCAGAAGCCATTTTAGGGTGCACCGGAGGAGGGACTGGCTCACTGCAGGTTAACTTTTCAGAGCATGTCAGTCCCATTGCTTTCAACAGGGCTACAAGCACGGAGGACCTCACCTTTCTTTTTTCTTAATATGTATCTTAATGTGCAGTCGATGGGGCTAATTATCTTGTCAGGGGCCTGGGGTAAGCGGGGGGCTGATGGGTGATGGCAGCCAGCAATAGTTCTTCGCACGCCGCTTTGTAGTGTGCACCCAAGTATTACAAGCCTGGGTCCAATACAAATAAATAATTAAATGCATTTCCCAGGGCAAGAAAATGAAGACTTGGAGCTGTGGCAAGAATGAATAAGTACAAGACCTCTAGACCTGCAGTGCACGCATGCAGCGTGTGACTGACAGTGGGTTTCTTGCAGCCATCAGATCAAAAGATTCCAGAAAACTGCCGTGCCCGGTGTCACCGAGAGGCGAGGCTTTGGCCCTGCCAGCCCTGGGAGGAGTGGGACCCCAGCCCACCCGCTCGCCCTGTCCCAATCCTGGCAGGACTCAGGGCACCCTTATTTCCTCAGAAACATTGGTGCAAGCCTTAAGAAAGGAGGGAGCTCTAATCCCTGACACTAAAGATCCTCCCATCATGTAGGCTGCTGTGCTGGGGATGCCCCTWGCCCAGGACTGCTGCTTGACACCTGGGGCTCTCGGCAGGCGCGCTGGGAAAATGGGTCAGCATATCGTTTTGCAGAGCATGCCTGGGATGCCTCCTAAATGTATTTCCAATATGTAAAACAGAGTGGAGATGGCTGAGGCATAGGCAGCAAGAAGGTTCTACACACACCTGTGTGCTCACCTCGCTGCTACAAAGGGAAGGTGCTAAAATTAGGCTCCCCAAATCTTCACCCGTTTCCCCAGCCAGGCTTTTTGGGGCCAGTTTCTTTTCAATTTTGTAAATAACTTTTCYCACATTTTAGGGGAAAGGAAGTGCAGCCCAGTGTGCCCTACATCCCTCAGCRGTCGCTACACTGCCACCTGCACTACCGTCATGGTTGTTTGGGGCAGGGACAGTCAACACTTTYTTAGTTTTTGACAACATTGCTCGTGCCTGTTGTTTTTATGAAAAAATCCTTAAAAAGGTCATTCTTGACAAAAAAAAACCCCAACAGTACTTTATTTTCCCTGGCATACCTATAGCTCCTCTCTGCTAGCGTGCTCAACTGGTTTGGGTTTTCCCCCTCCAATTCCTGGTACTCCTTGTGTCTTGTGCAGCCCTACTCTAACCCCTCATCCACACAAGTCCTTTTCTCTCTCTTTTCTTATTCTTCTTATATTTCCTCACTTCTTACATTTTATTCAGCCTTCTTGACTCTGCCCCAGCCCTTCCCTTCTCTTCTATAGCCTGGCTCCTCCCTAGATTTTCCCTCTTTGCTTCTCCCTGGTTACAGAGCCTTCCCTGGAAAAGACACAAGCACTCAGCAGGGCTCAACCGACTTGGAGGGGACAGTGGCACACAGTCTTCATTTCTAGAAAAGGCAGGGACCAAGCTTGAGCCCTTTAGACATCCGTGAACCTTGGAGTACACGTTACTGAACGGGCTATGTAGTGTAAGACTGTGCCCCAGCTCTGTCTTTGTTCTTTCTCTGTTCTTTGCCTTAATTCAGAAGCCTTCACATGGTGAAGAACATTAATTTGCTTCAAGGATTACACTTTAATAACTTAAAATTGTCCTTCCGATCATGACCTGKAGGTGATTTCTTGGAGGTAACTACCTCCAAAAGAAACAAGTCTGCAACCTGTCAGTGAAACAGCTACTGCAAAATTGCTTTGCCAGGGTGAGCGTTGGATCCTCTTGCCATGACACATGGACAACACTGCACAGAAGCATGGCTGGGACTCCAGGTTTGCTAGACCAGAGACCTGCAGAAGAGGTCCCTGCCTCGGGATGAAGATGAGGTGGGAGCCCTCCCTGTGATACAGGCAGGATTAGAAACTAGAAGATACCCACAGCGTGATATGCACAGAAGATCTCTGCTTCTCACTCTCTCCTTTTCCACGTGGGCTCATCCGTGCCACAAACTCCGGAAAACTTGGACTGAATGACCATGAATCCAAGCCACTCTTTGCACCATCAGCTGCAGAGGTGAGGTGGCTCTTTGCCAGTCAGTCCTATCTTGCCCTCCTTCAGTTTATTCAAGTTTGACCAATAAAAGTTGCTATTTCTGGTGACGTATCTACCCAAAGAGGCTGGTACCTTGTTTGAAATAAGGGGCTGTGCCTGTTCATCCCCAGGAGTGAGGAAACTGGCCTAGAGGAGACTCATCCAGGCAGAGTCAAAGAGCAGCGGCCAGGCTAAAACTGGGCTCTTTAGGTTAAAAGTGAGGCTGACAACCTTCCCCAAATGCACACATGCAAACAAATTCTTGTCATGGAGGGATAGGAAAGCACTTGTTTGGAGGATTTGTATTAAGTACTCCAAAATACATGTCTTCCTGACAGTAGGACAAGTGCAAGATGAAATAGTGGGAAGCTGATGAGATTAAATGCAAGTAAGAAATTGCCTTATCTAGAAATTTGTGATATGAATATAAAGTTATTTTTCCTGTCAGAATACCAAATAAGATGATATAAACCAGTAAGATAGGATCTCACAGATTTGATAGCTGTTTTATGCACTCATAAGTAGCCTATATCTATATGGAACATGAGACACATTTCCTTAAAAAGTTGGTATCAGTTTCTGGAACTATTGTGTTCAAGCCCTGAGAAAGTAATAAGGAATGGGTAGATAGAAATTAGCCCTACCTAAATATTACTGCTGGACAGTGGTACAGTGATTTAGCATATGTCCATCCACATCAATCAGTCTAGGCTCTAGGTAAGAGGATGCAGAAGCTTGGTGCTTCCATTGTCAGGCACCTCTGTCTGACACCATTCAATCTTTAGGACCCACAGGTTTTCTTTGTGGAAGGACCCATGTCTTCTGAAGCTAGAAATGTCTCTGTGGCCAAGCTGCTTCTGATCTGAATGATCTTGGGTTTGCTACAGAAGAAGCAGAAAAGCTGGCTGTCGAGATGGAGGTTGTGACGCCAGGTCTCAGAGGCACATAATGCAGAACTAAATATGAGAAATCACATTCTTATTGATTTTTGTGAGGTCTCAAGAAAGGACTTCCATCCAGAAGGATCGTGTCCATCAGGAAGCTTGGAGCCCTCCTATCCTTGAGCAGAGCTGGAGGGACTTTGTGTTTTCCTTCACAAAGGTAAGTTTTTTTCAGATCTTTCCCCTCTGTAGGAGAAATAAGTCGGAAAACGCGCTAAAAAAGAGAAAACTTAACCTGTGTATTCGAGGTATAATTCACTCATCATCCAAGATGTAATCCTGAACAAGAGCTGCTGGAGATGGGACCTGGTGCTGAGAAGACTGTTCCTAGATCTGGGCACTTGCAGACAAAGAGAAAACTGTTCATGTTCATATGGACAATGTCCATGAAGTGTCAGTTAAAAAATTCTGCTGCTTTGTTCTTAACTTGAACAAGAAAAGCTCCAAATATTAGATGAGTTCCCTTGATTTGGTAATAAAATTTTATACACAGAATTCAGCTCTTTATATGTTTCTATACAACCTAGCTTTTCCAGGAATCATCCATTCTCAAAAAGTTTAAGGTAACTCCTGTTTTATGTCTGAAGCACCTCTTAGAATTGCCTTCAGTACTAGAGAAGAGTATAGTACCATGAAAGAGGCTGTCAAAATAGAAGAGCTTAGATTTTTTGAGGTGTGTCAGGTGCATCAACCTGTGTGTCCCACTGAGGTTGATGCATTTCTTATATACAGATTTATGGAAGTCAAATTTAAAGCATGGCAAATAGTAAGGCTCTTGTGGAAGAAAGTGTTGCAGTTGGAAATCTTATTTGGACAATTAGTCAACGAGAAAAACTCTTTCTTGTAACCATGTCAAGATGTTGGGTTCATTTCTCCTTTGGGAGCATCAAAACTAAGTTCAGTCAAATCCCTGAAATTTTCCTGGTATAAAACAAGTCTCAGCAAGAAGAGAATCGGGCACTTGCAGCATTTAGGAGCATGGTATGAATGTCACAACACGTGCCACCTTTCCCTGCAGTGTCCGTGGAACTGGAAGAGAGTATACACTACCTGAAAGGTGTTCTGGATACCTTCTGGAGATGTTCCCATAAACGTTATCYGAACAGGACCTTCCATACAAACCTGTGGCTTATACAGAATCTAAAAAGCCTGAAAGCATTGTTGTAAATGGTAACCCATCGTGGGGATTTGAAGAGCACCTCAGAATAACTCTGGTGGCTCCAGACCACATCGCTGTATGCAATGCTCTAACCACACACAAGTTATATCCCRAGTACCACCAAACTTTAGCTAGATGTTTTTCTTCCTTAAGTCATCCAGTAAATAAACCACCAGCAGGACAGATCTGCCAAGAGATCATACAATCACTCCTCACTTACAGCTTTTGACAACTGGAAGTGTCTGGAAAATGATTCCTCCTGTGTGTTTCATGTGCTTAGAAGTTGTTCTTCCTAATTTCTTGCACAGTCAAAACAAGACCTTGATCTCTATGAGGCAGGTAGCAGTATTGTCCATGCAGACACCAACTTATTGCTGAGACCCCTGCTAAGGAAGTGTAACCTACCTGCCTTCCTGAATACAGCCATAAAAAATCAGCTCCCTGTCAAGGTAAAYGAATATTTTATTAAAAACGGTTGTTTATAGAACTAAATCCTGAAGCTGTGAAGTATAAAAGAGGCTTTCAAGCTGACTTTCCTTGAACTGTGTCAGCTTAAGTCTTGTTGCTGTTGCTGAAGCTCATCAGGAAATCATTTGAAGAGCTCAAAGGTTAAGAATCTGTGTTTTCATCTGGACACAAAGGTGAAAGATCAGATGGCTGATCTCAGCTATTTGTGTTTTGTCTTTTTATCATCATCTTCAAATGAATCAAGGAGCTGTTCATTCAGTTTCATGACGGCAGGGCTTTCTTAGACATATCCAGGGTTGTTTACAGGCTTTTCAGGAGAGATGGAAGACCCTTCCTGAAGACAAACAGCCAGAGCTGATGATATTCTTTGTTATTTCTATCACAGCAATATTCCAGGAAGCCCCTGAAATTAGACAGCCCATGACGTTAAGTTTTGTACCAACATGTAATACAAAACATGAGCTCTGCCCTTACTATTCGAAGAAAGACAACATGTGGATAAAATAAGCAGATCGGACTGAAGGATGGAGGAGGAGAAAAAGGAAAAAAGATGGAAAGCAAGAGGGAAGTAAAGTCCACAGTGACTAAAGAAGATACAGTCTCTAAAYATAAAACAGAGCAACAGACTGAGCCCTGCACAGAGAAGATAAGCCAGCAATTACAAATTGCTGGAGTAAATCCTGAGTTGCCCCCTGGGAACTTTGGGTCAAATGATGGCCAGCCCCAAGGTGCTCCACAGGAGCATTGCACTTGATGGAGGAGCTGTGGAGAAGCATGGAGGATGCACAAGAACACGTAGCAATGGCCAGGGCCACCCCACCGGTGCTGCGGCTGCCAGGTCTGCCTCTCTGCCCAGAGCAGAAACAAGCTTGAAGTTAAGCCACGAAACACACATTCCTAGAGGCTGGGGAACGTCTCCCACCACGGAGACTTTGCAAAGTCAGTGAGAGATGAAGGACTTCTGGTGCCTACAGCGCGTCCCTCCTGCTGTCTCAGCCTCTGCCTCCCACTAAGGAGAGAGCAGCTTTCTCTTATTCCACATGTGATACTCCAAGGCTTTTYCCCAGTACTTTTAAAACCCTCAACAGTGCAGCAGCTCTGGGCAGAAAGAAACAGACTGACAAAATYCCCCTTTAAAGAGAAGCATTCTTAACCTAAAAAGACTCCTCCATGGAGAGAAGATGCAACTTTCTCATTCCTTACAGGCTCTGGGTGGGAAAGTGCTGCAGGTAGATAGATCTTCATGTCTGTCCCTCTTTTGAACCTGGAAGACAGCAGACAGGTGGGTTTCCTGAGATCTTAAGGATTGACTCTACAGGAGAAGCAAAAATAYGGGGAAAACAGGACAGTCGCTCATTTTGGGGAGATGAGGCCATCTGAGACCAGGATCTACCCTGTGCACCATGCTATGCTATCGTACGAGAAAGCCTCGCAACCACYGCTCTGAGTTCACATCTTTCCCCAACCGTTCCTGCTGCTCCCAAGTGTCCCCAGCACCAGGGTGGCTCAGCCCAGAGGGACCTCAGCTGCCACCCACCAACGTGCTGCCCTGAAACGTCCTGGTTGTGCTCAGCACCACCAGGTTATTTCTCAGCCTAGTTTCAAGCAGCTACTAGAGCCCTGACATTCACGATATGAAAAAGACCGTAAGTGAAGAGATTCCGCTAGTCACCCTGGAAAGCGAGCACAGCTGGGGAAACTGTGTCTGGTGGGAACGAAGGCCAGTAATCCAGGCAAACTGTGACCACCCGCTGTGCTGCAGTCCTCCTCTCACCTGGGCCAGTGTAATCAAGGGCTTTGAAAAGGAGAAAGAAAGTCTTGATTTTGGTGCAGCATGCCACAGATAACCTTTCAGTGCAAAGTTTCATGATCTCCCRTACCATGGAAATATAAAGATAACTATAATAACTAACAATAAGAGCAATGTATGTCTGCAACCCAGTACCTATGTCAGGTTAAGTAATGTGGTGCAGCAAATCAGTAGTTGGACAAGGAATGAGGATGTGTGATTTCTAGTCCCGTTTCTGCCAATTTTTTTCTCTATTCCTCRTTATTTTAAGTTGTGGGTAAAGGTACTTATTCACCCTGGTAAAGTGCTTTGGCATGTTCAGGTTGCTCTGATGAAAAGCACAGTCAAAGGCTGTAYGAAAGATGACTCAGGCTCAGAAAACACCAAATACCTTGAAATTCCCTTTATGGTCTTACCTGGTCATGCAAAGTGAAGCCTTTGGAAGTCAAAGCAAAATCACCTCGAGAAAACCAACCTCGCATATTCCCACCCCCCAGGATTCAGGCGTCATCGCTGTCCTCCCAGACTGCACCATCCCCAGGTGGCCACGAGTCCCTCTGCTCCTACGTGGGTGTAAGGCATGGCCAGGAGAGCTCTGGGAGACAYKGTGGCTTAAGTCAAAGCCCATTCCMGGTAGGTGAGTGTTAAAGCACAAGCTGAGTGTTAGGGTTTAATTATGCATGGGAAGCTTTAGGAAAGGCAGCGTCACAGGCTGGGGGCTGAGGGCTGGCAACACCGTCTGTACTGGAATTAAGCCCAGGGGACTGGAAGGAAGGAAGATATTTGAAACCTTAAGATCTACCAAACCTAGACAGCTCAGTTTTATATTCCGAAATTCAGTGGTAATGGGGGAATTAGGAGGGAAGAACACACAAGGGGTATATTGATAACCAAAGCCTCATAGGAAGCACAGCTCCAGCTCCAGCTCCCTCCTACCTTTAGCCGTGTAGGCACACGGCACCTGGAGGCTCATACAGGGTGTTTGGGTGCTCTCTTTGCATCCGTCAGTCATAAATTTCACGGATTAGGAACAAAACTGKTTTTTTTTCTTCTTCTTCCAGAAGAGCCAGGAGTGTCTCGCTGGATGAAATGGGGTATATTTTGCAGTTCACTTTGTGTGCCACAATGGGCAGAGCAGYGTGCGGCAGGCTGGGGGCACAACCATGCTATCCTGCTGCCGGCCAATGCAGTTGAGCACGGCAGAAAACACCTAACTCACCTACTTGCAATGGAGAAGTATTCATTACTCACCAGGATACAGCTTAGACAGTGAAAGAAGTTGAGACAAGTCTCCACCTCCCTTGGTATCAGTAAACAGGCATTTAATCAATCTTTTGTGTCCCCAAATAATACTTTTTAATAATTTACCATCCCCGTGGAGGCCAGAAAAGATGGGTGCATGGTTAAGACCTGGCCACAGCAAGGCCAAAGGTGGGCACATTGTTTAATTTCTGCCCGTTCTCAACCTGTGAAAATGAAGGAGCAATACTCCTGCATCATCTGGTGCGTGGTGACAGGACTAAGAGCTCTGGTTGYATTAACTCTGCTGCTTGTACAAGGCCAAGCACAGGGGATCCCAATCCCGACCAGGGCTGAGAGCCACCCCTCTAACACAGCTCATCGTGAACAATGATAATAATGAAATTCAAAGACAAAMCAGATCGGCTCAGGATACCCTGGTCACTGTGTGACACACTTTGCACAGTACTTAACTTTCATTGTCCCACTCTTTATGAGGACCAGTGTCACGCTGAAAATTACATCCCGACCCTTGGTCCTGCTCAACAGCAAATGGCTGGCACTGGCCTTATTTTCGGTGTATTTGGCCCTAGGCACAGGTCTGAGCAGTGGCAACCTGGTGCTGCTCCTGTGCTTCTGCGACGCTGACGCTGGCTGGAGCCCAGCCCCGATCGCAGGAATTAGCAGAACCGACCAACACGCGCAGCCAGATAAATACAGCCCTGCTGAGCGCCAAGGCTTTCTGAACTCTCACCTTTTGCTCATGTCACATTTAATATGACAGGGAAGATTTTTTTTTTTTACCATTTGAGAAACATTGCCATATCGAAATCTTTTCTTTCTTCCTTCATTAACTTCTGTGTCACCTCAAGGGTTGTTATAATTCCTTATTGGCTGCTCTTCCAGAATTTGCTTTAAGAAAACTTAGCTAGTTTTGAATGCAGCTGCAAGGTTAACTAGAAATAGAAAATGTCACGAACATGCTGGATACATATCCCTTCTGCTTCCCTGCCACTAAGCCAGCTTTTCATAAAGTTTGAAACTGATATTAATATTTAACTTTTAACTCACAAGATCTTTCATGGTCTCAGCTCTGCTTAATTAGCTGACATTTAGCTCCCTCTATTCCACGGCACACACCTAGGAGTCCTTGGGTACCGGTTTATTAACATTCCCCAAAGTAGATTGGAGCAGGCGGTTACCAGAACCTTTATCAATTGCTCCCGAAGGCGATGGAATTTATTGCTGAATGCCATTAAACGAGCCAGGTCTGCAAATATGGTTAAAGGCACGAAGACACCTTGTTTTCCAAAGCTTCTCGCTCAGTTTAAATGAGCTTTGTGAATTGGTCTCTCTCTTTCTCTTACTCTTTTGCACACAGCCTTGTTGAGGCGCTCCTAAAGAAAGACTCTGTATTAACCTATATTGCATTAAGCACAGTTCTGCTGTTAATCAACGCTCTTACAGCGATATACGCTGCTACAGCGCTGCTCCGGCATAGGCACGGCTGCGTGGAAGTTGCTGAGCGTAGCAGCTCCACCTTGCATATATTTGCTAACCTTTCGTGCTCTTCCCTTACTAAAAGCTTTCCTCCTATTCACCCAGCCTCAGAAAGCCCCTGCTCAGACAGTATAAGGTGTAGGTGCTGGTTTTACATGTACACTGTGCCCACAGTAATATATCAAGAGTATTTCTCCCTTTGCTCCCTTCCCTACCCCCGGCTGGTCTCCCATTGCCACCTCCACCCCTCCAGTGGCAGAGGTGCTCCTGCCCAGTGGGTAACTCCAAGAGACTTGTTCTCAGAGTAACTGTAATCAGCACTAAAAGTAAGCACTAAAAGTAAGGACAATTTTCAGAGACCGACATAATTTAAGATCCCTCACAACTCCATAACTGCAATACTAATTACCTACTTAAGCCTCCAGAACAAAGTATGCTGTACTTGGATGTGTACGCCATAATTACGAGGTATTCCTCACCGCTCCTGCCGTAAGACCCATTAATAGTATTTCATTTAATACGTATCTGGCTCTCCTCATTTCTGGTAGACTTAATATGCATTAGGAACACCATACAAGTAAATATTTTGCTCATAAAATTTGAACATGCTTGTTCTTTATGTCAATGAAACAGTGACAAGCAATATGCATTTTCTAAAAACTGTATTTTGATGAAGCTATCACAGTATGAGAAAATGTCAGATGACAAAGACAAATATGAATAAAAAATATGACTAGTTAGTGAACAACCTTGTTTTAGGGCTTATCTTAGTAAACAAAGCGTTGATCTTGCCTCTTCAGGATCTTGCTTCATCCATTTTTCGTTCCTCAGCGAAATGAATTTAGTGACCTCAACTCATTCAGCATAAGCCACATGTGAAATAAAATCTTTCACCAGGAAAGTGCTCTTCCCTGGTATATTTGGCATGGAAAGTGAAATAAACCATTTTAAACAAAATGTATTAACAGTCTTCATGAACTGGGGACCCCCAGTCTCCCCAGGTCAAACCTAACAGCTCTGTCCCAAGTCAACAGACTAAAGCTACTTGCTCTGGGCAAGGATGTGGTCCTCCTTTCTTAGAAACAACCTTTATATTTCTGTTGCATTGATAAAAGGCTCTATCATGCCTTTGACTACATCTCTGACTTCATCAGAGTAGGGTGAGATAAATAAGGGAGAAAAGACGGGGTGTGAAGTCAGGACTTATTTCTCTGATTTTCCATATAAGTTTTGAGATGCTCATCTCTCGGAGGGAACGGAGGAGACCAGCTGAGGACAGCTATGTAAATATCTGGATAGATGGGATCCCAAGCAGTTCATGTCATGTCATGTCATGTCATGTCATGTCATGTCACGTCACGTCACGTCACGTCATATCATATCATATCATTTTACCTAATCTGCTAACTCACAGAAGATAAAACGCATGAATCCTTTTTTAGACAGAGCACTTCTTACTGAACCCAAGATGAGTTTGGCTTCACAAAGGGCCTCACAAATTTTAAGTTTGCTTCTCAGTATCTGCTTCAATAAAGTGACCGTGAAACAATCTGAGTATTTACCCCAGAAATAAATACCCCAGGCTGGTGACAGTACCTATCAGATGTGGTCCACTACAGCATTGCTCCAGTTGCACCCAAGTTACACTGGGATAAGACTGGGGTGATACAGGGATGMATCTGGCCCGTATCTTATCATTGATGCAAAAAGGAACAGATACAAAAATCCTCTGGTAGTTTTTCACTGTGAAATTCAAAGACAGAATGTAAATGTGGAAATTAGTGCTTAAAGAAAGACTTTCCTTCTGAGGGCTGTATATCAATACCATCATCTAGTAGTGTTTTCTCAGCATAAACCACACTAACCTCAGTGGTTGAATGCATGCATCGAGCACGGCACTGGAAGACTTGATGCTCAGTAAAACAACCCAGCCAGGTAGTCAGGAGCTCTTTTATATCACGATTGTGATAAATTTTGAGGGCATATCAAATAAAGTACAAGACAGCACTAAAATTTTAAAAAGACAGAAGAAAACTCTACCATATCCTCCTGAAATAATTTGCCAGTCACTATTACAGAAAGCACATAAGTTCCCTCTAATTATTAAAAAGAAAAAAGGAAAAAAYCCCACAAATTACTCTCTATTGCCAYCTTGATTTGTTTATTTCGATCTTTTGATAATGGTTGGTCGCTTGCACTATGCTGTTCTCCTGGATAATCAATTTTTTCGTTGCTTTTATGAGTTTTTCATGTTGAATGATAAAAAGAGGATGCTAGAGAGAGGGAAAATAYTTTTAAATTCAGGGGAAAAAAGATATGATTAAAAATAAGGTGAAAATTAGCTAGACTTTGAAATAGTTGCACAGATTCCCAGCACCTGTGTTCCTTTTATATGACCTGGTAATATGTGTTTTTTAAACACACTTTGGGCCAAATCTGTCTTTTCTGTCCACTCAAAAATCAACAGATTTCACAGAATGGAAGTAGTAGGGGAATCCAAACCTTTCCCATTAGTTTGATATGTATATGTATTAGTTTTATATGTAATGTATAAGAAACATTTTCTTGCTCTCGGAATTTAAAAATGGAGCCAGCTGACTGTAGGTTTTGCATATGAGGTGAGCTCAGTATCCACACTGAAGACCCTATTTCAGCGTAAATTGGCCATTTGGAAGCAGAATGAAGTAGAAAGAGTATTCAAATATTTGAAAGTTTCTTTAAAAATCAGTGTTTACATACACATGAAAGAAGGTGTTGAATTGGATTAAGCGTGAAGAGAGCCTTCCTTAAATACTGAGGGCATTTCCATTTTAGATAGTATAGCTGCTCCACGATACTCAAATTATAACTTTGATGAAGTATTCTACAAAATTGGTCTGTCAGTAGGATATGGCAGAAAATATTCCACCCGGAGCAAAAACTTAAGAGTCTTTTTAAAAACATTAAACCAGACAACAAATCCTTGTGTAACAGATTTAGGGGGCCAGATGTTAAACTGGTATATATACCAGATGTTAAACTGGTATATTTACTGGTTGTAAATCAGTATTGCTCTAATGGCTTCTGTGAAGCTCCAACAATTTACACTTACTGAGGGATGGACTGTGTTATTGTTGAAATATTTAACTTTACAAACATTGTAAAAATCTATAAATAAACTTTAAAATTATGTGACACATATTAACAGATTTTTAATCAGTGTGGGGTTTTTTTTTCTCCATAATACGATTAATCATTTTATATTCTTCAGCGGTTACTCAATCTGCAGTAAAGGTGACATATATAATTTTAGAATTTTTTTTTGGTTATAAAGCTTACTTTTTCTCTAAATATTTTACTGCTTTTAATGAACTATTCTTGTTACCTTAAAACCACGGTTAAGTAGTTAAAGTCTTTTTAAACAGTGCTTTCATAGAGTATTGGAGCCTGAAGCAGATATTCTCCCATTTTATCTTCTGGGGACACAGCGACAACCTGAACTGAGTCCCAGCTCTGGGTGAGATTTATGACCAAATATTTTATACTGATTAATAAATATTTTGGACCAAAAAAACCCAACAATGAAAGGCATAACCCCTGTCGGGAATATTTTGGGTTTTTTTGCCATTTCCTCAGCAAGAAATCTCTAATTTAAAAAAGTTACTACACTAGTTGTGCTCAGGTTGAATGAACATTTATATCGGGATCAGTAGGACTTTGATATGGAAATTTGAAAGGAATGGCTTGTTTTAAGGAAACTACACACATTCCACCAAGTTATTTCACCTTTAAAAAGAGAAATTTTTGGAAAGTTTCCTGTCGCCATCTCAACAGCAGCAATAGAAACTTAGCAGCTCTTAGCTATAAACTCTTTTCTAGTGCAGAAATACAGATTAATTCATCACCTGTTCAAACAAACACACCAATGCGAAAAAATAACAGGTTTATTGAAATTATCTTAGTCATCTTTTTCTGCTGGAGCAGGAGGCTCAGTTTTTACAGACTCTAATTCTGTTACAATCAGATGTTGATTTTGTGAAAATCGGCACAACTGAGATGAATACCTCAGGGTAAATAAAAACCTGAACACAGAAATAAGGTCAAAGAGCCAATTCCCCGTTAAACTCCACATTCTCATCAAAAATTCTGCACGTTTCATTTCAAAATACCAGAAATAGAAAACCAGTTAAAATGGAAAAAAAAAAAAAAAAAGACTAGGGAATGTGGGCACTTTTCAAGATTAAAAGTAGAAAATACGGGCGATATTACAATGGCAAGAATCGATTACACAAGAAAAAAAATGGTGTTTTCATCTTACTTCACTCTGCAATGAGGAGCTGATCTCTTCCATAACCCTGTGTGAGCAGCYGCCTCTGCACAGGTACCTAAGGAAGGAAAAGTTCCCTGTGATTTACTGATGTCCTGAACAGTAACACTTTGCTAAAAGTACCTGTTTCTTTAATAAAAAATACATATTTTTCGAACTAGAAAAAGACAGGTTTTCTCCTTGAAGCATCTCCACCACTGAAAGTGTTAAAGTGAAAATTAAAGCACGTTAAACTACTTTTGCACAATAAATCAGAAAGGAGGAACAGCGTGAGGCATAACCATGACACACTGATAGTGAGTCAGGCTTCTTTAGATATACTCTTCGAAACAGAGCAAGAAGGATTTTTAAAAAATAGAGTAAAGCAATCTATTCTCAATTTCTGTCCTCAAACGCGTTAAATAGTTCATGGTCCGACTGTTCCCTTACAGGCACGGACACGACCCGTGCATCCCCACGCAAGGTGGCATTTTTGCAAAGCCCTGAAAACTCTCGCTCATTTTAATTGAGAAATTATCCCACAACGCCGGGGTCTCTAATGATTTTCACATCACATAAACACAGTTTATGGAGAAATAGTTGCTAGAAACCCAAGTCAGGAAKCACCCAAGCTCTCGTGGTGAACCTGCTGCTGCCCTGCAGGTGGGTTTCACATCTGGCTTTGGGCATTTGATGGTGCTCCCGTGGATGGGGCTGGCCATGGATCGGCCTTGGAGAGCAGACCCCAGCATGTTGCACCCTAAGAAAAATTTAACTACACCGGTAAACATAGAAAATATCCTGTCTCTCTCTCCAGAGGGGCTCACATTAGTGTTTAAATTCACTTTCCCTTGTCTTCCCAGTATAATCTTATTGCTGCAACTAAAATCTTTTTTTTTTTTTTAATCAAACTTGGTATTTTAAAACAAGGATTGTCACAGCCCAGTTCTTTAATAAACCCAACCAATATGGATCCTTCAATCCCTTGTAGCGTTCAGGGAAATCCGTGCTCACAGATCCTATTGCAGGGCAGGAGACTCAAAGGCTAATCTCTCTATATACTGTTCTTTTTCCTAGTTGCATGGGAAGAAAAATGTGAGAAAATATGTAATTCCAGGGTACTGTGGCAGCATTAAACCACAGCTTCGTACCCCATATATTGCCTTTATTAACCATAATCTTGCAGAGGATAATAAGGTAAATGGTAAATGGTTTAATGGCAGTTTAATATTCTGCACATACCCATAACAGACATTTTAGTTGCTTTTAATTGATGTAGCTGCTAGCTTTGTTAAACTCTCCAGGAGAGTAGTTCTCACTGGGAATGAGCCTCCTCGAAAGTATCAGTTTGCAAAAACACAATAGTTTGAGCGATAATTGTGCAGAAAGAGACTTCTGGATTTCTTTGCAGTTGAATAAGAGCATTTTGTTTCACTTTTGTATAACTCAACATCGGGTGCCTAAATTATAGTCAAACTTTCCAAACAGCTAAATAAAGAAATACATGGGTTAAGTCACTTTTAAGATAAAACGGCGACTGGAAGATTTTAGCCAAACAGAACATTTTTATAGCTGTGAGCACACTGAAAAAAAAAAGATGTGGGAGAAGTCCTGGTGTTACTTAAACAGTAGCTTTCAGCACTCATAAAAGATGCMGTATTAAATTATTTTCCACTTATAAATCAACTGGCTCTGGTCTATATATTAGCACAAGCTTTAGCTGGTTTCTGGCCTCTTACTGGTCTTCGCATAACTCCATCTAACCCCAAATGAAATGCTGCTGGCATGGCACTGAACCCCAACTATTACAACTAAAAATATATATAAACCCAGAAAGAGCACGCAGAAAATGATTGCAATCAGCAAAGAAAATTAAAGGGCTCTGCAATTAAAAAAATCCTCTATTATTCCATTGGTCCGACTGGCAATCGCACCTCCTGTTTGGGGGGGATAAAAAAAAAAGGGTAATCTCCTTGAAAATTAACGTTTAGATTTTTTTAAGCTTGTAAAAATAGTCGAGGATCTGAAGGTGTGTCTCAGCAGGTTTTGCCTGCCTGTCTAGCGCCGAGACTTTTTGCGTGATCAAAGAATACATGACAGCGACCGGATCTATGCTTGTAAATATCAAACGGTTTGATCATGCTAAAAGACTTTATTGAAGTTTCCCACTTTCTAATCAAACAAGAAACATCCACCTCCAGTACCCGTAGAAAAAGGGCTAGTATGATATTAGAACAAAAAAAAGGACTAAACGTGACTTACGGATGAGGGATTTTCTTCCTATAATATGGGACCTCCATTAATGTAATGTTTGTAGGCTGAGAGGAAACTGCAACCCTTATAATTTCACCGTAGCACAGTATAAAAAGGGTTTGATTACACCAATATTAATAAGTCCGCAACAGGCCACAAGAAATAAGCCATGTTCACATACGTAGCTTTTTAAAACAGAATTAAAAGCATAATAATGAAATGAATACACCACTGACTTTTTTTTCTCCTGCTTTATGGTGAAATCCACAGCATCAAAATCTGCAACTGGCCCATGGAGAGGTTTTCTATACTATTTCTGTCGCTTAGTATGATAATTTGCCCMAAAAAAAAAGTTAAAAATGCCATTCTGAATGAATAAAAAGCTCTGAATAAAAAGGGCCAATAATTTACAGTAAGACGATAAGAGTGTAATATTGCTTTAATATAATGTACTAATGAAAATTGCCATTGTAATATAGATAAGACTTAATAATGTAACTCTCATTGTATTCTGTGAGTTGGAGGCTTTGGTAAGTTATACAGTAGTCCTGCGTGGCTGGCGTGAATCCTGACACAATTTCGAAGACTCGCCGTTTCCAATGCCACCAGAGCCTGAATTTATTTTCCCTGGAAAAAGGCAGGCACTTTCCTGCTCTGTCAGGTATCACTGTGCTCCTCTGCCAGCTCCTGCCCGCCGCAGAGTTCATGGAAACACATTTTCATTATTCTTAATGCAATTTAATACATTTATTTTCATCCCACTTCATACGTAGGGCGAATTAGCTTAAAAAAAAGTCTCTGTGGCTTTTTTTCATCGTTATTCTTTAACATATTGACATTTTTTAAATGGACAATGGGGAAGTACAGAGAATGGCAGATTAATTTCTTGCCCTTATTTTTATGCCAGCGTAGCTCAGCATCGCTCTGTAGTGTTCCTGCCACTCTTGCAAGCATCTTACATTTGCAACGATGAAGGCTTATACTTCTGTTTATTAAACAGCAGCTTGTTTATCTGTGCTAATTGCCAGGAAGAAAACTAAACTACTTTCCTCTCTGCGGACCACTATTTATAGTTAGGAAGAGCAGCCCTGCACATATGCAGGGGGGTATTTGGGTGAATGAGGCTAACGTGCAGCTACAGCAGTCTCTTCTGCCAGACGTGAGGAAATTATTTTGTTGATGTAAGAAGGCTGGATGAGCACACAGTGTGGGTTTTAAACCCAAAATGTGATTTCAAAGGGGAAAAAAAAAAGCTTTTGAGCAGGTCCATGAAAAGAAAAAAAAAAGAGATTTTTAACAGCATGGGCTTTGATATCAATATTTTGTGTGCACCTTTGGCAAATGTTTTTGTAGAATTACTGAAGATGCACAAAACTGCAATTTGTTCTCCGAAAGGGCTAGAGGCTGCTATGAGGGGAGCCAAGGAGGAGAGGGGATTTATCCCAATCTCCTCTTCTCTGAGAAAATCTCTCTGGAAGATGATGATTCTTCTACATTATCCCATGGACCTTTATGGGTTTTGTTTCTGAAATGCCCAGAAAGTTTTTCTGTACAAGTCCCGCTACCAGGAATCCTGCCGTCCATTTTGGAGGAAGCACATTGTTTTCAAAATAATTTGTTACTCGGTGTGTCTGCTCTTCTGGCACRAGAGAGTAGCTCAGTCATGGCAGAGATGACAAATAAGAAATATTTGCAAAAAAATAAAACCTGTTCTGAAAAGTTTATTTTTTGGAAATTATTTGTCCGCACAGATTATAGAGAGAACTTGGTGTCGTTACAGATGGAGTTCTCCAGTGCTCTGGCCTACACTTTTTCAATAAGTATTAAAAACACACTGATGTTTTAAAGTACTCAAACTTATTTCTATGAACTTCTAGTGAGTCAGCTTTCGCCAACTTCTAGTACTTCTTATGGGCTCTATTTCTTACGTCCTAAATAATGCTTACAGCCTTTAAATCTCAAAAACACACACCAATATTTACAAGTGTTGATTCCGAGATCAATATTTTCATGCATATTCTTTCACTAAAGGCAGCACATTGAGGAAGGATAATCCAACTTCATTTATAATCTCACAGTACTTAGTGCCGTAAGTGATGTGCTTTTTAGATTCAGAAATGAATATAAAAGTTAAAAAAAAAACAACAGTGAAAACAGGGCAACGAATAGAGGAATGGAGGAAGATTTTAAATAAGTTATAATTAATTTTTGGAAGCATTTTCTTACTTTGGCAGGATTGAAAAGAGGCCTTACTTATTTGAAATGCTATATTTTACAGAGAAAGAAAACATTTATAAAATACATCCTCCCTAGTAGGTGATGGCCGTGGGCTGGCCAGCCCTTCTAAGGACAACTCTTGTCTGATGGCAACGGAAAGTTCATCTAAAAATGAACGGCACATTTCTAAACCTGCAGTCTCATGGCTCACAGTTGAGCTTAGTGGCTGCAATTAGCAATTAAACAGGAGGAAGAAATGCCTGTATTTTGTTGCAAGAGGGTTAGTTTCATTTCTGACTTGGAAATGACAGCGCAGACACATAAGGAGAAAAAAATMATGTAACACCAGGAGGAAAACATGCCGCGTTAGCTGGGATGCTCAAATTATGCTGCATTAATATGCACGAAAGAATTAAAAGAATTAAAAGCCTTTARAAAAAGGGATGTTTTTTTAAAAAGTCATGTAGTGTCATTGCTTATTCAACAACAGCCCACTTCTCCTCCAAAGCAGTACGCTGGGTTTGAAAAAAAAAAAACCCAACCCCACACCGCTGTAGAGAGAGCACATGTTACATCAGACACAGTACCTGATTTTTCACTGCACAGCTTGTCAGCTAGATAGTCTGCCTCTTGGGCGATAAGTGAGAATATTTCATCTTCATACTCTTCTACGATACTTTCCCACTGTAAGGATGAAAAAAAGGAGGATACTCGTACTGTGCTTTTTTTTTTTTTAGCTAGAAATAAGCAAGGCGGTTGCGATGCTGCGGCGAGGAGCCCCCGGCTCGCTCCACTCTCCCTGCCCTACGCAGCGCAGGGACGAATGGGGGCTGCCCGAGAATTAATGCTACCAAATATTACTTAAACTTTATGCCCAGCCTCACTGTTGTTTCAAAACCACATTCACGGGYTGGGGGGGGAAAACTCCTCCAAAAAGCATTTCACTTGGTTAGGGACCCCCCCCCACCCTTTCAACATGGACTCAGGGAGGAGGCACTTGAAATTTAAATAAAACAAGCCCATTTTGTATTCTGATATTAGTGGTCACGACGTGCAAAAATTACAGCTCCCTGACCATGCAGATGCAGCTCTGATTTCACTACAGATAGAGCAGTGAGCTGCCGAGCCCCCCCCCTCCCCCCAGTATTTAGGGAGCTGTTGGTAATTCACCTCGGTGCCACAAAATGGGTCTCTGACCCTCTGGGAAGGGTGAAGGAGCGTGGCTCCGAGGGGGTGCACCACCCAGCCTGGTGTTTGGCACCTTTAGGAAGCCTGGGTGCATATTAAGAGGGAATTCCTGTCCCCAAAATCCAGACTTCAACCCATAAACAAGGGGAAGCCCTTTAACATGGGTGGAGAAAAAACATACTGAAATAAAATCTGCTTGCTGGAAGTCGTGCTCGGTACACACCACAAAAAAAGGCCCTTTGCTGTGCTTTGCTAAAAAAATCAAACCGGTATCTGCCAGGACATGCAATAACCCCGAGCTGCCGGTGACCGAGGCAGAGCTGCTGCTGTGCTCCTGGCCGGGAGCTCCGGCCCTCCGAGCGTGCACGCCGGCTCGCTCGCCTGCCGCTTTCAAGTCCCCAACTGCTCGAAAGGCCACGGCCAGCACAACCCCATGGCTTTTTTTTGGGTCTTCGGGGKTTTTTTTGCACGCTTTCCAGGAGGGTTAAAAAAAAAAAAAAAAGACCCCAAAAGCATTAAAAAAAATAAATACATATMTTTGAAGAACGCGCTGGCATGAAGCCAGGCAGAGCATCTCAGYGTTTTTAGCAGAATTAGCTGAGAAAAATCCATCCCTACGCCACGAGGCCTAAGAAAAAAAAGATGACAACCCTCCCCTCCTCCCCTAATTTGTCCATAAATATTTGAAACTGCTTTAGTAGCAATCTGGATTTTTAGCAACTAGTACAATTCCCTTATCTCCTGCACATAAATCAACAGAGATATTTTTCTGGTAAACGCTGATTTATATTTAATCACTTAGAAAAAAATTCCCCAAGTAAAATGTGGTTTTGAACTGTTGGAGTTTAGGAAATTTGTAACGTATAAAGCATCTGGTATAATCTGTGGGTTACTTCTGCAAGTGATGTGCCTTTTGTAAATGCTTTATTCATATTTATGAAGCCCTAAATAGATCCGAATACGTTTCTAAATAACGTTATAAAGCATCTGACAAAACGCAGTGTTATCTCCAAATACTCAGCCGGTTTCTGCGAGGAGTCAGTACGGAGTATGTTAAAATATGGCAAGAATCATAAAACAAGGCACGATCTGCATGAATTTCCTGGTGACGAGAAAGAGTGGGCACACTGACACAGCTTTTGCTGGAAAATAAAAGGTTACTCATTTGCTACGTTGGCTTACCGCAAATTTCAAAGGTTTGTAAGCATCAGATTAAACCAAGAATTTTTTTTTAAAGTCTGCATAGATTTTTCTCTTCTCGCCTAGGAGCAAATCTCTCCCATCTCCTTTTCTGTCCCAACAACTCCATTAAGTTGCTCTCTGACTTTGCTAAAGGAACCTCATGGAGGCAAAAATTGATTTTTTTTGCTTATTATATCACCAAAAAACCCCACTTCACACGGATAATGCCTAGTCAGATCACAGAAAGAGAAAAAGAGCATCGCTCTCGCTATGTAGAACTGTTGACACATTACATTACACACGTAATTAAAAACGTCAGCTCCAGCTAAGGTGGCTCTGGAGAACCTGCGCAGACCCTGCCGGCTCACACCCAACGCACCCCTCGCGCCCCTCGCCCTCCTCCAGAAGCCAGCCGCCCAGTTTGAAACCTCCCGGCAGCCCGAAGAGACCGCGGCGAAGGGAGACGGCCGGCGGCGGCGGATGTTTCGGGCCATGAAAGCCCTTGGCGCTCCAGCCACTTGTTTCTCTAGTTGAAGCGGAGTTTGCAAAAGTCCCGGGCTTTCAGTTGTTTCTCTGTCTTTTAGCCGCTGCTCGCCAGCTCAGATGCAGCTGTTTAATACCTCCCAGGGGTTTTGTGTGGAAAATAATAGCTTACAAAACCTAGCTTCTCCCAGGTTCTACTATTTCAGCTTTATTTCCGAACAGCTGGTCCGTGTCTTTGTCCATCCCCTTCCCTCCCGGCCACGGCGAGAATTCGGCAGGAAACCTCCGGCCGCTACCTACGCCCCGAGAGCCACCGCCGCTGGCGGTGGGGGTCAAAGAGCAACCCTCGCCCTTGGAAACGGGGACAAAAAAAAAAAAAAAAACCCCAAACTTCGCGCCCCGTCTAGACAGGTCAAGGTGCAAGATGCTCCTCTCCCTGTTGCGTCTTCCGGAAAGGGGCGTGAACCGGAGCCAAGTGCACAGCAAACACCCGCGCCGCATCCCTGCCCCTTTAGAAGACTTCTTCTTCTTTTTCTCTCCACCCTCTGCTGATCAAAGTAGGAAGTTTTCATGACAACCATAGTCAAAGGGCCTGCATCGCAAATGAACTCGATTTCGGCGATGTTGATATATCCCGGCTCCATTGTCTCTTTTCAGACACAGTATGAACCCTTCCGGTCTCAATGATTACATTACAGAAGGACTTTCACATGTGGGCTTCATTTGCACAAAGGGGTTGCCTTGCTTCACCACCATCTGGCCACAAATCAGATAAATAAAGGCAGGAGAATTAAAATTAAAGCTTAGAGGGTTTTTTTCTCTCTCTCCCCCTTCGTCGTCTTCTTGCACCGAGGCCCATTATGAAATCCCTTCCTCCCCCAGTTGCATTCTGGATGGGGAGACTAGTTTTTATGAAACCTGGGAAAAGCAAAAAAGTGCCTAAAAAAAAGACAAAAAAAAAAACGGCAAAAAAAAAAGTCCGGGAAAAGCAAAAAAGTGCCTAAATGAAAAAAGGATAAAAAAAAGACTGCAGTCTTTCCCTCCCAATCCTGCTTGTAGAGCAGCGTAACCTATTTTACAGTAAAGACAGGCTCGTACAAAACCACATTTTGCTATCAAAAGTCAGTCTCATCCACTGGGATGCAAATATTTTTTTTCAGGAAAACACAATGTCCCACAAGTTGAAAAAAAATAAGCTGGTGGCGGCGGAAGGCAGTGGCAGAAGTTGTGTTTGGAACTTGTGCTCCAAACTCTGCTGGTTCTTCCTCCCACCGGGGCGGGGAGCGAAGAGGCTCAGGCAGCGCTCGGACACAGGGCAAGGGCTTYCCCCCCCCCCCAAAAAAAGAAATACGTGGCGGTTTCTGAAGGTAGAACATAAAATAACCTGCGAACGCGGGAGGAAGGCGATACAGCCCTTACGACAGAAGGTGGGATTCAACCTCACAATCTAATTTCAGCCCTGGCATCACTTCTGTTGAGGTCAGTGTTGCTCTGGGAGGGATTTTTTTTTTGCAATCTGATTACTATAGCCAAAAATTACACTAAATTTCATCCCCCTTCTAAGCTACTTCCAGGGCAGTAGCTTAAGTCAGCTGATGGGGAAAGCCACTTTTCATGGCTATATTTCTTTACACATAGAGATATTCAATATCATAACCAGAAGGATTTTACTCTGTAAATTCTGGAGAAAAAAAAAGATTTTTCCATGTCTATATTTCAACCAATATTCAGGCGTGCAGTCATATCCCCTATTGCCCCTCTGCAGCCCCTTCCCGTGGCTTCCCGGTGGGTCGGGAACACTGTGAGTGTGGCTGAGCCAAAGCCCACAGATGCCACAGGGTACCCTGCCCAAAGACAGGGCACTCACATCTCCTGAACGTTATCACGTGCAGCAAAGCCAAGCACCGACCCAGGAGAAAATTCATCCAACGTCTGAAAAAAATTATGAACCCTCAAAATTCATGTGATAAACCCCACAAATTTAGAGAAATGGTTTTGCTGCATGTGCTYTCTTTTGGATGCACGAGAAAGTTTTTGTACGCGTACTGGCACCTATGTGATATGGTTCAGGCTGAGCATGGCTTGTATTTAGCATTGTATTTAGATTTGGGCTGTATTCCCTTGCTAYAGTAATGAAAAGTATTTTAGAGATAGCATATACATAAAGAAGATGAATAAAAACATAAGAGCATAACTTGCTAACAGTTGGGTTTGCTCATTTTTTGTTTCTCTTTAATAAATTACGCATTGGATGCGTAATCTCTGAATAACTTTGTCTTCCCTCATTTGTTTGGAGTCAGACTCACACTTTGGGTAGCAACCATTATTATATGAGCGTGTTTCTCGTAAACCCATGGACACAGAAGCTGCCAAGATAATCTATTAATTTCTGTTGTCCATTTATTGGGTTTTGCCTAGGGAAATTTTTGCAGAAATAAATGCAACTTGAATTTAAGCAAAGTATTTTTTGTAGAGCTGTGCTCTGCTCGGGTGTACAGGGSTCTAGGCAGTTGAGAGTGCTCTTTCTGAAAGTGTTTTAATAGTAAGAGAGGAATAAGTATTTGGACAAGTGGTGGAAAACTAAAGCCTTTCTTTCTATACTGTGAAGATTTTGAATAGTACTTGTCAATAAAGCAACTCCTATTGTAATTGTACCGGAGACATGGGCCTCCACCCCGAAAAAGCTGTCTCAGAGATACTAACCTCATTAAAATATGAATGAAAAGGCAGCCATCATTGTAATGGGAGAAAACCATTTACTCGGCAACAAACTTTATCTGCTAGCTTTTGTAAAAATATAGATATGATATCCAGCAGATTTTTCATCACATTTGGCGAGGAGGTTGATGAATACATGGGGGTTTTTTTAAGTTTTCAAATAAGTCACAAAATCTGATCCTTCCCTCCCTGCTTTTTCTACTGAGCATTTCAAAATTGGAAGCACCTTCAAATAATTTGAAATCTTTAAAAAGGAAAAAAAAAAAGAGGGCTTTGTTTCTTTGGAGCTTTTTTTTAAGGTTGAAGGAAACTTTCGCCTTTATTTTTTTTTTTTTGGTTTTTTTTTTTTCCCCCCAGAATATCTCATCCAATTTCAAAACAAAACAAGAGAATTCATTACAGACTACTGTGACGACACCCTAATAACAGTCAATTATAGGGTGCTCAAATGCCTGTTCATTACTATGTCTCTGTTAATCTAGTCCTAAATTTCTTGCTTGATAGATACCACAACTGGCCAAGAATACAATTGCATTACAAAGTGCAATGAAAAATATACAAAATGTAACTGCAGGAAGTAGGCAGTTTCAAAATAACCGAGCTGTCAATCAAACATTTGTCAAAACAATTAGACATATCTGGTCATTTTTTTTAATAAAATAAAGACAGACTCGGAATGAGTAATATGCAAAGCTTTAGGTTTAAATAGGAATTGTTTCAAAGACTTGGAAATAAGTCTTTTAAAATGTTTCATGTAGTTTAATCATTATCTTTTCATCCACAAAAGTGTTCAAATCATTTTTGATATTAGTTAAAAGTCAATATTTAGAAGTGAAAATTCAAACCTCCTTTGCTCTAGGCTAAAACAGGAGCAACATGAATGCTGAGCTGCTCTAAAGGCTGATGGGATATATAATTAGCTATTATGTTAATTGAATCCACTGTGAGTTTGTTGTATGAGATTTCTTCATATAATATGCAAATAGCTTCGAAGGTTTAGTTTTATTAGACAATATAATTAGAAATCTTCTAAAGGAGTGAATTCTAATGAGGCATAATACAGCTTTGCAAAATATCTGTTTGCTGGGTGAGCAGACCACCTGGGCTTAATCAATACTGGGAACTTTATTGTGTAATGGCGTRTTTTAAAGAAAGTTTAAGAATTTACCTTTCTAGTTCCATTCATCATAGTTTTATTTTAGGAGGAGAGTTCATTTCAGCAAGGAAGGAGGGGAAATTCTTGTAATAAGGAAGGAGGTGAAATTCTTGTAATCTGAGGGGAGGAAATAACTTCAAAAATAAACGATTCAAATTCTGCTTATTTAAAAGAAAATAAAAATAAATTAAAAAAAACCCTCTCCCAGCTGTAGCGTCAGTTACGTGCATCTCGAGACGCTTAAAGGAAAACGTTACATGAGCAAAGTTAGCCATTATTCCTGCCATTAAATGCCTCCTTCAAGCAGATGTACATACTTTAGCTTCTGTAGTGTAACTAATCAGCGTAACTTCACTTTTAGTAAGATAGCCCAACATGTTAATATGTGGAATCAAGCACTCTTCTAAAGGAAGAAATTCACACCAGGGTATTCCGGAGCTGGTCCCAAATTCCATCCTCACATTCCACTTGCTTTAAGACCACCACCAAAGACAAAGCTTAAACTATTTTAGCTAATGCCAGAATGCCAAAAATGTGTAATCTCTCGTCTAATTCGCCTTGTTCGCACTTTAGACTGTGCCAAAACTGCACTATTCAGTATTAATATTAATTGAAAATAATAAAGACAGGATACTTTGTGCTAGCGTAGCATTCAGAGAAGAGCATTTTTTTTCCCCGGTCRACAATAATCAGTAGCAACACATTAAGAATGAACCAGAAGCCCTGATTAAAGCAGTAGATTTAACCAAACCAAAAAAAACCACATTATCACAGCAAGTGCCCTGCCAGCCCYGTTGGGGAGGAGAGGCAGAAGTCGACCCAAACTACAGCCAGGCGAGGTGTCCGTGCAGCCAGGCTGCAGCTACCCAGAAAATGTTTCATTTCTTTGTGCCGTACCCGAATATCTCTGGTCCTATGCTTCACAGAGGTGCTCTCTGCAATGCCAAAAATCCAGCAAACCCATACTTAATAAAGGCAATATTGTGAATATATTATAAACTTATCATGCCTCATACAGTATATTGTAAAACTGTTGTACCTAGGTCTGGGTGGAGACCTAGCTGGTACAAGTAGCTGTTCATTAACACTTCTTTGATCCATACACTTAAAATCTGCAGCAGCAAGTGCTTGTTCCTCTGAATAATGAGAATCTCAGCACAGCAGAAAAGGATGACATTGTACACACCATTTTCAGCCGAAAAAAAATCACTGGGTTTATTTTACCAAGTTCTGCTCTAAGCCGTTCAGAAGTTGTTTGCAATCTCTCAAAAACTCGCCCCCTCTCCACCACCACTTGAGGAAAAAAATACTCAGTCAAAGCCAACCTTCCTCCCCAAACGTGAACTTTATTCACACTGTTTTTTTATTTCTTCCTTAGATTCAAAGCATCTGGAGAAGATAGCCTGGAGCAGCCTTCAGAAATCAGGACCATGCCCTGGAGAATTAGTGTCAGAAGAGGATGTTACCTGTTTGCCTTGCCTGCTATCCTCCACTTATCCCCTAAGGGAACAAAACCAGGCGGATTCTGCCTAATGTTAATTAAATCACTCTGTTAATTAGAAGTAAGGTGCTTTAGCAACAAGCAAACAAAGGGCCCTATTCCTCCCTTGCTCTGCAGGATGGACTCAAATGCACTCAAACGCTGACTGGATAAACTCAGAAAGCAAAAAGAGGCTGAGGAGGAACCCACGTGCTTTGATCAGCCTTTCCCACTTCTTCCATGGGCTAAACGAGCTCTCCTAATGAAGGGCTGCCTGTGAGGGATGCCGGATGCCGAGTCCCCAGCAAAGGAGAGAAAATATGAAAAAAAATTAAGTTTGATAGTCTGCTGTGCTGGAGAAGGTTTAAGTGTTCAGTCCCATGGGCCACATCTGGGCTAACGGACTCAACAGGCACCGTCACAGGCATGGAAACACAACTGTCTGTGCTGTCGGGCTTGGGCTTGGGCCAACTCCTTGGTGGGGACAGCTGGGGAGGTCTGGGGGGTGAAGGGATGAGGAGGTCAGGCTGGAGGTGAACACCCCATCTTGGAGTGCATGGCTGGACATCACCCCTCATCGAGAGGCATCGGTGCACGTCGTGGAGTTGCATTTAGGGAAAGCGAGTTAAGATGAAGTGCTGGCCTGCTGGGATTCCCATGGGATCCAGATCTGAGCTGTGTAATGGTGCATCCCAGGAGCCATCGGTCATCACCACCTGCGGGGTGACGCTCCCTGTTGATGCCGGCTGTGCCACCTCCTCCCCGGGGGTAACACCCTGCACCTCCTGAATCTCTTTTTCCATCCCCGTGAGCAGGTGAGTCAAAAGGGTTGCTACTCCCAGCTCAAAATAAAACAGCAGGTTCTCCTCATTCCTCTATTAAAGTTGTAATTTTAAAGCGGCAACCTGTCTGTCAGGGGACAGACTGGGACTACAGCACAGGAAATAACACTGATAAAGGGAAACCCCGGTGGAAATTTTTAGCTAGTCTTATACATGACAGTAGATAAAATTTTCTAATCCATGGACATTTTTATGCTTCACAGATTTCCTTGCTAAAAGCTCAGAATTTCTCAAACTCCTCTGTCCTCCTCCCATCCACCGCTGCTGCTTCCACACTTCCAGGGCAAGTAAAGGGTGGCAGATTTCAGCTACTTGACTGCAGCCTTCTAAGACCACCTATAGACTTAAGCCTGTTAAATTAACCTTAATACCGTCATTATTCCTCTGCTGGATGGTAACCATCTGGCCATGACTAGGCTCCTGCCTAGGTTTTAGCTGCAATCCCATTTTTTTTGCCCACATTGCAAAAGCACTGACTGAATCTGGGACAGGTTTAAGGTGGGCTATATCCCCCCAGCATCCCCAGTAGGGATGTGGATTGGTGAATCCCATCCCAGCTTCCCTGAAGCCGCCAACTCTGCCAACTTTTTGGCACATTGAGAATACCAGCACATTGCTTATCCTCTGACTGTCCGCCGGTGCCCACACGCATCCCTCCATGAGCGCAAAGGGTTGGAAAAACAGGTCTCCACATAAATTATGGTTCCTACATACTTTTATCTTGGCTTTTCTCTTTGCTTGGGGATGCGGTTAAAGCAGTTTAATTTTCACTGAAAATAACCTCTAACACGACATTAGTAGCATGGATGCTGCCTAAGCTAGAGCTGTGATAGCTCTCCATTTTTCCTTAGGGGCCAGATTTTGTGTCTCCTCTGCCTACTCCATCCCCACTCACTCCACGTGTGTCTGAAGCTACTTACGTACCTGTGGCACAGGGCCACTTCTCATGGCTCCATTTTCTATGACAGGGCCGTTTCTGTCCTCTAGGTCCCATATGCACATCCCCACTTGTACAAGGAACGATGAAATACATCATACAGCCCTCATGGATAGCAGCATGGGATGACGTTGCCTGCCCTCCGTCAGCAGCAAGCAATTTATTTTCATTTTTCCTTTCCTATTCCTGGACAGAAGGTAATACACCCCTTCATTGCCTGAGATAGCTCTTTCCACCTCTGTTAAGCCACCCCAGCCCAGTGACACAAAGCCTTTTGAGGAGAAGACCATAAATGAGCAGACAAAAAGAAAAAGTCTTACCAATGAAACACAGCACTGGCTGGGCTGCCATGTGATTTTATCACATAATTTCTTTTTTATTTCTTAACAGAGCTTTCAGTTGCATGCTGCATTGGTTTTTGAATGTCCAGGAAACAAGAAGTGAGCAGGAGGTTTTGTTCAAAGATATTGCTGGGTCATAAAGTAATATAAAGTCATGGCATATTGTCCATTTGAGGTGTATTTTAAAACACTGCACAGCATCGTGTTATTTCCCATGTACAGTGAAGCACTTCAGCACATTGATCCTTTGACTTCAGTGGAACATAAGCATATACCCATATGCTTAAATATATGTGTCAACCTTAAAGAGGGTATCTAAGCACACTGGATTCAGAAGGTCCAGAACAGCCTCACTCCAGTTTCTCAGCTCAAAATTGCCCATCCTGAGAAAGGATGTCCAAGTGTAGTTTAAGGCTGCCTGAATGATGGATCAAGAGCAGATGTGATCCAGGTGAGCTCTGCAGAGAGAAGGGCAATCAGCCGCCTAGAGATCTACCTATTTTACACCAGATTTTCTATAGCAATGCACAGTCCCAGCCTATGTCTTGTATGGTATAAATCCTGCTCAAAGCTAGGGACGGTAGAGCGCTTGCCCCAGCTTCAGGGCTGTGCTCCTTCCTTCTACTAGGGACAGCTGTAACTCACAAAACTGGGATGTTTGGGACATGGGAAGAGAGCACAAAAGCCATAGGCCTCCCTGCTGCCATTCGGCGAGCCCCAACGAGCATCACCAGCATCCCAGCAGCCGTGAGGAAGCCAGGTACTGCCTCTTCCTTCCTTCAGTCTGAACAA
Organism: Oceanodroma leucorhoa; assembly: GCA_030449065.1. Classification (NCBI taxonomy): domain Eukaryota; kingdom Metazoa; phylum Chordata; class Aves; order Procellariiformes; genus Oceanodroma; species Oceanodroma leucorhoa. The sequence continues at coordinate 4,166,735 of JASVER010000021.1, read as the reverse complement.
AAACAAGGGCATTTATCCTTCGCAAAAGGTATTCCAGGAATGTTGAAGTTTCAGTGGTTTTTGCTTTTTCTTTCTTAAAAAAATCTATTGCAAATTTTTAGAGCTCCCCTCCAACTCATCTACCTGCATACGTGCCCAGGGGAAGCCAGTGGAAATTCATAACCTTACCTATGAGCAATCTAAACTAAGTCTCCCTACCCAAAAAATTGACTCTGAGTAACTTAGCAGTGAAAAGAGACCCAGTTGATAAATAAACATCACCAACTAATTCTGTGCAGACTTATCAGCTATCGCTTAAGAGAGGCAAAGGGGATTATCACCCCAGCTGGCAGGAGCAACCGCCTCTCTGCTGCACTTACAGGTACCAAAGGTCAGCTTCTTCCAGCGGCTTGCTGGGACTCCCTGTGTTTCTCCAGGGAGTTAACCCCCATTCTGCAGAAAACTAAAAGCTGTTTTTACTTAAACACTGAGAAATGTTTATATAAGTAGGGAAATTAACAGTAAGAAGTACTTTATGTTTTTATCTTAAGGGGATGGTTGTCACTGAAGCATCCTTTGTGTACAGCTGGTAGAACAAATCCCAAATCTAGCTGCTTTTCTGTTCAGTGCATGAAGGTACTCGATGCAATAGGATTTTATTTTAGTTAAAAGAAAAAGTAGAGAGCAGTTGATTTCTTGAATTAAGCCTAATCTTCTACARTGGAGCCTTTCTAATTTCTAGATTGGTTTCTAGAATGTTTCTAGGGACGGTAGATCCCAATATTCCAAGCACATGCATATTTTTACAAGTCATCTCCTTCAAGGTTACATTTGATAATGCCTTAGATACAGCTGAACAAGTTTTCCAGATTATGGTAAGCATTTGTGGGTGTTTTTCTACAGCAAAAGTGCATACAAATCTACAAATAGCAGAGTCATCTGTTTTCAAAGCAAACACAAATTAGCGGGGATGACTGCATACACAAAAACATAATATAAAACCAGGCATACCTGCATGCCATGAGCTAAATACCATGGGTATAAATCTGTGTTGAACCCCAGGCACCCAACCCCCGAATATCTGACCGTCACCGATTCCCCATCCAACAGCGAGAGACTCCATGCGATATTCAAGAGATGATTATGAGAGCATTACCCCACCTAGCACTGCTGAAGAAAGGCTCCCACGCTGAAGGGAGTCACAAATAATTAAATGTTTCAAAACACAATGGATATGACATGCTTTCAAAATAGCATCTATAGAACCGCTTCCACTAGGGCGAGGAGCTCTCGGGAGGGAAAGCCCTTTCACTCACTTCAGTTGATTACCTGTATAAAAGGGCTTAATTTCTCCGGAGCGTTTTGTTTCCAAACGCCTCTTTTTACCAAAGCCATTGAGGCAGGARTGGCAGGTACTCATACAACCCGTGAGATGATGTTTCCCCAGACAGAGCTATGAGGACATGGGTCCTGGCTAGATTTAATTTTTAACATGCAATTWAAAAAAAATTWWAAAAAAKAAAAGGATTGGCAAAAAATTGCCATTCCTGGSCTTGCAATTCACTGGTAAAATGCCCAAACTATTAATCGGAAGAAGTCTGRCCATGACTTAAGACTTCAGCTCAGGGTGTTTCAGCAATGTCTGGGAGCTTTTTCTTGGAAATCATCTTTTCCATCCCAAWTCTGCTAACCTAGACCTATCGAGAGATGCCCTTCCTTTGCCCAGTTTGACAAACAGCAGGTTCCTGAAGGATTTTGGCATCCCCTGGCTGAGAYCCAGCCCAGCTCCTGGCCCCCTTCAACACCCATTTGGGAAGAAGGGGTTGCCCAGCCTCCTTGGCCACGGTGCCCCATCAGTCACTTGCAGGCTAAAATCTCGCATTTCTTTGGTGGGTTCCCGGAGCTGTGTCCTAAACCGGTAGTACCATTTTCAAATCTATTTTGGTGGGAGGTGCTGGATGGTCAGTGGTTTTAAAAGATTGCCTTGCSTCTTTCAGTGAAGAAACAGTTATTGGGGAACGTAACTGCAATCACCCATTAAGAACATCTCGGTTGAGTGAAAATAATTTCCTTAAAAACTAGCTTAATATGTTAAAATCCACAAATAAATTAAATACTTCAAGAAAAAAATGTGTGCCATTATAAAGCTGCATAAAACAACCAGATACCAAAAAAAATAGGAAAAGGCAGTGCAGAACACACAAACAAAACTGATATCAACTTTTAATATCTGGGGTAAGCTGCTGTTGACTTCCTGTGACCAATGATTCAAAAAACTGTCCCTCCGCCCCTGACACCGAATGGCTAATTCAGGATCCGTGTCCCATTGACAGCAATAGTACTCTCCATTTTATCTGATGAGAACCAGATCAGGTCATTGGGTACTTCTGTGTTTATTACCTTAACATGCTTTTAATTCTCTGATAGTGTATATTTATATCTGGACTTCCTGGGGGTTTTAYGCTCTTTTTAAGGATAATTACAACCTGTTAGGAAAATGCCCTTAAGTTCTATAAACACATTCTCAACTCTGATCTTCATTGTATACAGATCTTTTCTCTGGAATTTTCTCTCATTTAAAAAAATAATATTTAAAAATGTGTAAGTAAGGGAGCCAGATTAAGAAATACAAGAGTTYTGGGTAGGCATGAGTTGCTGAAACATTGATGGATTTGTGGTCTTTCCCAAGGATTTTATGGGACATAAACATTTTTACAAGCTTGAGACGAATGAGGATAAAGCATATGTAGTTTCTAGAGAAACTTGATGGAGATAAATGCAGCCAGTCTGGACTTTCTTATCACCAACATTACATTTCAGAGGGAAGCTTGCGTGGTGGCTGGCTGTTAAAAATAATGTTAATGTCCCTGTGTGTGCACAGGTATGAGGCTGGTGCCAGTAGAGATGCAACTGGGTGAGGACACACACAGGTTTTAATCCCTGTGAGTTTGAATTTTCCATTTACTGGGTGCTGATGTTCTCCCTGGAAGGCTGCATCTGTCCGGCTGGCCACAATGCCCTCTCTTGGAAATCCCCATTTCTGTCGGTGGGACCTTCTCCCTCATCACCTTTGYGCTCTCTCTACAGGAAACTGAAAAACTCGAATCACTGAGCAACTAAACAACTTAAAACTCAGATAGTGATGGAGATAAGAACAAAAGAAAAATAATTAAGCATTAAAAATCCTATGTGAAAATGACTTCATTCTCAAGTGGGTATAAAACTAATATACGTGTGGGACATTTGAAGAGCACCAAAGGCTCATGAGATACTGCGGTGAAATTTAGACCACAGCTAATTTTATCTTCTCTGATGGAATGTTTTTTCCTTTTATCCTCCAGTTTCCAAATTTTCAGGGCAAACTCTGATTTCACCTACTTAAAAAATACCTATTTTCATTATTAAAATTATTTGGATTAAAAAAACCTTTGGGCAAAAGCTGATTTTCTGTAATGTCTTTTTACTGTGTGGTGTAGAGTTAGTTGCTCCATGACTAAGACTCTTGGTACTAGTGAGGTGCCAGCACTAAATAGTATTAACTTCTTAGTGCATCCTTAGTGTGTCTTGCTGCAGGAGAGATGGTGCAAGCACTGCAGAATGGGAGTATTGAGGAAAAATCAATTTGTTTTGTAACAAAACACAAAATCCAGTTCTTGTGAAAATTTCTGTTTAGCTTCCTCACAAGAAAATCTTGGAAACATCTGGGAGYGAGAAAGCATCTACTTCCTTTTCCAAAAAGCCAGGCACCAGTTCTCCATATAGGAGACAGCATGGTCCAGTAGATGGTAGCACCAGGGTCTAGGTTCTAGCTCCACTGTTGACCGGGTGAGCCACATAGTCATTTATGCCTCTGTTTGCCCACCAAAATGTTCAGAAACAGCAGCCCTGCTTCTATGTACATGGAAGGGGCTGAGCTGGGCGTGGACAGAGATTTTTATTTCCATTTGGATAGTTTGGAGGGATTTGGGGAAGCAGTCTGTGAGGACGCTCTGTGTCTATATTTCATCAGCATCTTTAAGGTGCTGGACTATGTCTTTAGCTTCTCCTCCTTGCGAGAAAGTGCACACCAGTAAAATGGGTGGCTCCCAGGGTGGGAGATTAGACTTGTTCACACCCCAGGGGATATTGGGAGTGACAAGAATATCTAAGAAGAGCTTTAGAAGTACAGCTTATCCTTCTTACATTGCCAATCTGTCTTTTGCTGAGAGCTGCCTGGGAATGGATTTCCCACTGGATTAATTAATTCTAATTATGACCTTCCATCATCTACCCGTAAATTGGCTTGGTGTGGACGTAGGTGAGATTTCAAATATGGGCTGCACATTAAATATACATATATATATATATGTATATCTGTGTGTGTACGTATACAAGCAATTCTCCATCTGGGACTGCACAGCAACTGTGCTGGATGCTGTGTGCGCACACATTGCCAAAGGATAGTCCTCTCTCCGTTGAATAATGAAAGCCAGCCAGGCTGGCAGGTAGGTAGAGAGTGGCATTTTATAAGCGACCTGTATCTTCAATAGCAGATGTTGGGGTTTGGCCAGATTTCTTTTTTCTTGGTTTGTTTTTCAGCAGAGCCACCTAGGCTCCACTTTCCTCCAACTACAGTCAACCTTAGTTTTGTCTCTGGGTTAATTTTCTTCTCTCAGCTCTACGTTGCCTTGCTTCCAATGCGCTCCAGGATCTGAGCGGGATTTCTCGGGGACTCAGCAGCACCTYTGAGGCTGTCCTCAGGGCTGTTGTAGAACACCACTAAAAGTACCGACAGCCTCCACTTCCATTACACTGCAGAGCATGAAAGATATGGATATTTATTGGACACTGATATATAAATTAAGAATGCTGTTTAAAATAATGCACTGGATAGGGCCTGAAGGGTACCAAGCCAAGAAAATGACTGTAAATCTTCCATTTGCAACTCACCCTGTTGAGTGTAGAACGTGYGATGTATCTTCACCTGATTAACCCCGCATCCCAGATTGGACCGGTGGTACAGGGCTGCCCTGGTCTTGCTATTGCTTGCCCTTGATAGCATTGAGCAGGCTATATTCTCCCTGCCAAAAGACATTGAGGTCTCACAGCCTCAGCAGGGACTCAGTCACACCTCCTGGGTGATGTATATGGCATTATCAGAACCCAGGCTTGGCCCAGTGTTTTCTTCTTTTCAGGAAAAGTTTTGTAGAAAACTGCTTTTTGTACAATATTTTGATCAAAAGAAGATTAAAAAAAAWAAAGAAGGCAAATTATCCCAAATTATCAAAAAGGAGAGAAATAAAGAAATAATTCTCCTTTTCCTGATACTCTGCTGCAAAGCTTCTAGCACAACAGTTGCAGTAAATATCAGCTACTGTTTGTAATCCATATATGTGGAGCCATATGTTTTACAGTCTGGATTAAGGCAACCAAAGCTCATCTGATCTTGGTTGTCAATAAATCATACAGACCCAGAAGGACTCACAGGAATCTYAGGAATTGAAAAGCTATAGTTACCTCTTTGCCTTATAACATTACCAGTGATTCACAGAAACTGTAAGGCTGGTGATGTAAAGAAAACTCGTAGCTACTCTGAAAACTACAGTCATACATAGCTACTCTGAAAATACTCAGAACGGGTGTTTTGAGAGTATCAAATCTGAATTGCACAAAACTCTTGTAGAAAATAAGAGAGAAACAGCCACTCCTTTATAAGCTTATTTTTTGAGGGAAAAATCATACTTTACAGGATCGTATAATTTTAGTGATGCTTATTGGAGCATTATCCCCTTTGAGCAGCTTTTTGCAAGATCAGGATGTTGGGCAAGTAAAGCTCAGAAAGCCTAATAATTTTAGCTAAGAAATACATAGCAGAACAGCTCCTCTTTAAACAGAAGCTAATTTTTTTAATGTGTCAACTCCACAACTCCTCCTGCAATTCACCTAACCCAAGTGCAAATTTTTCTTTGATTATTTTTTGTGGAAAAAAAAATGAGCAAAAAGATGCATTAGTAGGAAATGGGTACTGCCAAGCTAAAAAAATATATCCCTGCTTCCCCCTGTCTCTTAGTGCAGGTCAGGCCATCTYTGGGGGCATCCTTTTGGGAAAGCATTGCCCTGAAAGAGTGCCTGCCCTGCAGCCCAGAGGTGTAATGGCAGTAGTGCAGTCCAGCCCCAGCGCAGCCCGGCTCGGGCTGCGGGCAGACCTCAGGGTGCCTTAAAGAGTCTTTTTAGGTTTTGGGTGATCCTTCACGTTTCTCTGTATGAAGACACATTGCTATCACATAAATAGGGCAGGTTTTGTTGTCTGGAGCAGGCTCCTAGGAGGAGCCTGATAGCTCCTCTCAGTTATCTTTTTATAAACCGCAAGAGAATGGGAATGTACGCTTACAACTTTAAGCTCCTATGTGTGAAATATTTAAATATAGTTTTTTTCTGCCTTGTAYTGGGTTTGCRTGGCAAGGTTTTGGTAGCGGGGGGCTACAGGGGTGGCTTCTGTGAGAAGCTGCTAGAAGCTTCCCCTATGTCCGACAGAGCCAAGACCACCGGCTCCAAGATGGACCCGCCGCTGGCCAAGGCCRAGCCCATGAGCGACRGTGGTAGCCCCTCTGGGATAACAAATTTAAGAAGGGGGGGAAAAACCTGGGCAACTGCAGCCGAAGAGAGGAGTGAGAATATGTGAGAGAAACAACTCTGCAGACACCCAGGCCAGTGAAGAAGGAGGGGGAGGAGGTGCTCCAGGTGCCAGAGCAGCCAGAGCAGCCCATGGTGAAGACCATGGTGAGGCAGGCTGTCTCCCTGTAGCCCAYGGAGGTCCATGCTGGAGCAGATATCCACCTGCAGCCCGTGGAGGAYCCCATGCTGGAGCAGGTGGATGCCCAAAGGAGGCTGTGACCCCGTGGGAAGCCCGYGCTGGAGCAGGCTCCTGGCAGGACCTGTGGCCCCRTGGARRGAGGAGCCCACGCTGGAGCAGGTTTGCTGGCAGGACTTGTGACCCCGTGGGGGACCCACGCTGGAGCAGTCTGTTCCTGAAGGACTGCACCCTATGGAAGGGACCCRCGCTGGAGCAGTTCATGAAGAACTGCAGCCCATGGGAAGGACTCAAGTTGGAGAAGTTCGTGGAGGACTGTCTCCCGTGGGAGGGACCCCACGCTGGAGCAGGGGAAGAGTGTGAGGAGCCCTCCCCCTGAGGAGGAAGGAGCGGCAGAGACAATGTGTGATGAACTGATCGCAACCCCCACTCCCTGTCCCCCTGCAGGGGAGGAGGTAGAGAAAATCGGGAGTAAAGAGAAGCCCAGGAAGAAGAGAGGGGTGAGGGGAAAGTGTTTTTAAGATTTGGTTTTATTTCTCATTATCGTACTCTGATTTGATTAGTAATAAATTAAACTAGTTTCCCTAAGTCGAGTCTGTTTTGCCCATGACAGTAATTGGTGAGTGATCGCCCCATCCTTACCTCAACCCACAAGCCTTTCGTTATATTTTCTCTCCCCTGTCCAGTTGAGGAGGGGAGTGATAGAGTGGCTTGGTGGGCACCTGGCATCTAGCCAGGGTTAACCCATCACATGCCTTTTTTTTTTTTTAAGAGAACACTTGCTGCTCATTTTACAGCTCCATGCTGCAACTGGAAGCAAAACTCCTTCCCTTTTTAATTTTCAGAGCCCACCTGTCACAGGTGTGCTGAACGAGCCCCTGAGATGCTCTGCTAGAGCATCCCCACTTATTTCACCATCCAGGAGTGGAAAACCAACGAGCTCCTTGGCAGGTCGGGGAGCCTGCAGCCCAGGGAAATCCCAGGGCTGACACTCCGCAGCAGGGACTGTGAAAAGCTTTCACTGATCCCAGCACAACGTGCTGCTGTTTCACCCCTTATTGTCTCTCGCGCTCGCAACGTGCTGTCTAGGCTTTTCCTGCTGCTGTTACAAGATGCTTCGATGGCTGCGCAAGTCATTTTTCCAGTCTTTTGTAACACAGTGTATATAACAGTAATGCCTTTATTTGATTGCAAGAGCAAGATCTGCCCTGCCGGATATTTTTGCGGCTGAAAGACCAACACAATCAAATCAGGCAGATGCAGCATATAGGAAACAAGGACTTCATGCCAGAGAGATGACACTTTGAATCACATGCCATTTTAGACACAGGAAATGAAAATCCCAAAGAGCCTCCGAAGAAATGGAAAGTCATTTAACTTTTCAATATTTCTGTATCAAAATCTCCAGGTAATAGCCAATACCAGTCTTCATCAATTTAGGAGGCTTAGCAGTGCCGCAAGGAGATAGAGATGAGGACTCCCGGGATCCCAATCCTGGCAGCAACAGGGAGGACAGCGGGTGGCTTATTTGCCTGGGAGATGGGTGGTGTATGGCAGCGTACACTCCCCGTGAGCACCAGAAAACAGGCAGGTAACCAGTCGAGCCTGTAGGATCCATCGCACCAAAGATGCTCTTTACTGTGCCCTCTGCAATGCCTTAAGCAATTTATTTGAATTGTCCAACTTGCCAATTAGCCATAAACTAATGCTTGTGACCCAAAAGGTGTCACGCTTTCCTCCATCCCCTCCCAGCCTCAGCCGTCACTGAGAACACAAGGGTGCAAAGAAACCACGAATGTACGACTAATGAGTCTTGATAGACGCTATGGAGATAGGAAACAGCTATATTTTTGTGTATATAACCTGGTAGAGAAGGTGCTTCTCTTCCAACAGCCCAAGCAGCCCAGCTGGGGTGGCTTGCCATACCTCCTTCCCATGGAGAGCAACTGCAGCTGGTAACCAGAGGAAGAACAAAGAAGCCAGTTTGGTCGTAGGGAGACATACAAACAGCTCTTCAGAGCCATACGGGAAATTTAGAGTAGGAACGGGAAAGAAGTGAGCATGGTCTGGTAGGGGAAGACCAGCAGGAACCAGAGGAGATGAGCTGACCTGGTGGACTTGCAGTTGCCTCTACAGCAATTGGTGCAACAAATCTGGGCGCTGCTGCTCCTGTGAGTGGGTGGGAGACATGGGGTGCACCAGCCCTGGGGAAAGGTGACTTGGCAGCCCTCCTGCCTGCTCCACCATGCGGTAGGGACCCGCTTTCCCAGAGGGACTGGAAGAGAATGGCCACCAGGCTGGAAGCAATGGTGGGGAGTGGCAAGCAGAGTAATCTTAATATCAGCAAGAACAGACAACGAAGAGCTGTAATAAGAGTTTATGTAATGATGAGGACTCTCTTAAAACAGAAAAGAAGGCAGACCACCACTGAAGCAGAGTGGGAGAAAAAGGCTATGCTGAAAGTACTGGAGCAGCAGATGGGAATAATTCAATAATTCAATACTTCTGAAAACTGCACTGGAGTCTGCCATTCCCGGCTCTCACCTTCCCATCTCACGGAGGAGGAGTTGTCTCCACACTTTAGACCAGTTGAGCCTTGGCCAGCCGTGTTAAGGATGGGTACCGGGGGAATTTGTGTCACCCACCTCTGCAAAAGGTAACCGGCCCTGCCAAGTCATCTTCCACAGGGAGGGCTCAGTAATCCTGGATCAACTGGAATAAAGGCATCCGGGGAGCCATCACAGGCTAGAGCTAGTGTAACACAGCTAATGGGACTTCTATGCATAGGAGCTGAGAGTCCCAAAGGGGACACCAATGCCTGTCTGATTTTTGGGGCAAAGAGATGATAGAGCAGAGGGAGGAACCCACCCTGCTCTCCCCATGCCACCAGGAGAAGGGGATGCTCTGCAGAGGAACAGGAGTTTCTTTCAAAAGTCGTGACATTAATATTTCCTGAAATGCTTCCAAAAGCTTGTGGAGACATCAGCATAACTTAGCCAGAGTTACTGCTCCTAGCAATTTCTTGTTGTACCAGAGCTTGTCATTTGGGGCACTGAAGTCCAGGTCAGTCTCCTCTCATCTAGGATGCGGGGAAGGAGAAGATATAGCTGCATGTGGGCATCCTGACCAGGATCAGGCTGGTGGTGGTGTTAAGAAAAGATCAAACAAAGGCTAGCATGTGCTACAGCTTTGCAGATTTCAGAGCTGACTTAAGCCAAGAGCTTTTCTGACACAGGTTAGCGTTGCTTGGCTGCACTGCTGTTGCTTGGCCATTCATGGCTTGCATCTGGGGCTGCCAAAACTTGGGTTACGTGATGCTGCTGTGAAAGTAGCTGGAATTGGCTGGACCAGACACACTGCAGAAGGAGACACCTGAGCCTGAGCTGCCTTCCCCAGTGCTCTGTGGGGGTCTTTTCCAGCCTGATTCACATACACCCATCGTCCCAGTCCAGTGGAGTCGGTCTTGTGGCTGAGTCCAGGCTGAGTAAGACATAAGATGGGTCAGCTGCTAAATTTGTCAGACTAAACTCCAGATTAGATCAACATTTAACTCAGAGCAGTTAGTTGATGAGTATTTCACTGCAAAACCCTCACAGAATATCAAAGGGTCTAAGTTTCTATGCCCTAAGGTTAGACAAAAAAGCTCAAAGAAACACAAAGCAGAAAACCTGAGTATCCCTGACAGAGGACTTCAGGGACAGGTAACAAAGAAAAGCAATCAGTATATGGACTATGTGATAAAACATCCCAATATTCCTGGAAAATGTGCCTGTGCAAGAAGTCAATAGCATTTGTCTCTGAAAAAAGGTAAGGGTGCAGCATTGGGTGGAAAACAACTGGAAGTGATACTCATCAAAGAAAAACAGGAGAGAGGGATGTGCTCACTGGCTGGCTATAGCACTGCTGAAGGGTGTTCAGGGAAATGTCAAGAGCAAAGTTTTTCCCTTTTTGCTGGCACAGCCCAGTTAAGATCTGTTTGTGGAAGACTAAGCAACATAACTGATAGGCAAGTAAATGAGAGGTCTTTAATGTCGGCCAAGCCTCCTGGATCATTTCACTTTAAAGGCTCTAAAGTGCCTAGGACTTCTGACAGATGAAAGCAGAATCGGTTCATTTGTTGAATGCAAACTGAAACCTCTCAAAAATGTTAAGTCCCATTGTAGGGTTAAAAAAAAAAAAAATCCATCTGAGAAGTCAGCCTGCAGATTTCTGCTGTGGAAGACAGAAAGCACGAGCTTCATCGCTGCAGAGCCAGGTTTCACATGCCAAGGCTGTAAGAGCATTTTACAGCTCCAGTGAGCAAACACCACTACACCTGATGACACAGAAGGTGATGTCTGTCGAGTTTCTTAAACACCAAAGCTTGATTCAGTCCTTCAGGGGAGCTCAGGCTAGGAAATATGGAAAGCTAGGGACTGAAAGGTAGCCAGGAGAAACAGAGAAGGCAGCGCAGAGAGCTTACAGCAACGCTGCATGAAGCAGCAAATACCTTCAGTTAGTACTGAGATTCAGGCAGTCCACACTTCTGTTTAAAGTCTGTAGATAAATCTCAGATATCTTGATAGCAAATGCTAGAAATAAGGAAGCCATATATGTAAAGGAACTAATAAAGAGATCCAAACATGTTACGTTACAGGTCTCATCACACTGAGTAGTCAGGACTATTCTGGATGAAAACTTTATTTTTATTACAGCAACATATTTCTCTCTATATTCTTTGATTCTGACTGCAGTACCACAGTATCCAGTCCATGGCAGAAATAAAGCAGTTGCTGAGACGTGGGGTAATGCCATTGAGTTGATGATCTATAGGCAGCAGTCCTTATGGAGAGCTGTGCGTTGCACAGGAATTACAAGCTACGGACTGGAACAACAAATGGAGAATTACAAGGAAGACTTGTGCTATGCCTATGGATTAGGGAATTAATTTTATGCTACCTGTCCAGTTTACTTTGGCATTGGAGCAAATAAAGTAGTGTGCGAAGGAAATACTGGAACCTGGAGGCCAAGAAATATAGTTTTACTTGCAACATCCAGTTTCATCATCTCATAAAGTATATATCCTTGCCCTGAACAGATGGGTCTGTCTAGATTAAAAGCAAAATCTTTCCATTCTTGAATAGGGGAATACAGTGCTAGCTGTAGGGAAATTAAATATCTCTGCTTGCTTCATATTTTTCGCTAAAGGATGTAGTAAATGGGGGCACTACATAAAATGCAAATATAACTTTTTGAGGAAGGGGAAGGAGGGTTTAACAGTACAGCCTTTCTGCAAAGTCTTCCAGCAGAGGATTAGGAACTATGGATGGTATTTCCATAAGCCCTTGTTTTTGGCCTGACGATGACTCCCAGAGAAGCTGATGGTAAATCTGCCATTGTATCCAAGAGGAACAGACTTGAGACAGCGCGGAGCAAACTGAAGATCCCAGCCTTTGACTCAGTAGTGTAAATATTTTGCCTTTATAAGCAGAGATTAGTAAATTCAGGGACGTTATTCAAAATGCAATTTGGTAGCTGCTTCACTGAGCAGTATCCGTACACACTGAGCATACTTATCTCCCATGGTTTTAAAACTGCTTCGTGCCGTTAAGGAACAAGGACATAAATTACAAAAGTGACTGCAGTCAGTGTCATAGCGGGTAATCTCTGCACAAAGGAGACAAACAGGTCACAGACATATTATTGCCTTTGCACCCCTTACGATGCTTCCCCCCAGGAAGGGTGCGCAGCCGTATGGATGGGTGCTAGGAAATACAAACATAGGTGCTTGATTCTGCATGAAAGCTGCTCATGTTGGTCTCTCGTGTTGTTGATATGCCGGTTTTAATGAGAATGGAAAACAGCTGTGGGGAAAAAAAGTAAATCCCTGTTCATGGTCAAAGTGAGAAATATTGTGTATAGAGTGAATTTAATCCACTCAGTAGAAAAGTCCCTGGCTGAAAAAGTATCCAATAAAGATGTTCAGATCTGCTTAACTGAGTTGGAGAGTGGATTTTCTGTAGTTGTCTATCCAATGTATGTAGCAAAGATCAGGGGACAAGTGCAACATAACTTACCTTGTAGCTATAGCAGAAGCCAGGGTGGTCACAAAAAAACTTAGATATCCACAGACACTGTTACCCACAAAATGCTTCATGCACTCAGTGTTCAAGGAAGAAATGGGATTTGAGACTGACATTTTAGACAGCCAGGAAAATGTACTTATGGTTTCCTGAAACACTTGGTTTGAGTAAAGCAGCCTACAGATCCATACCAGTCTTCATCTGAGTAATCTGTCTTAGCTAGGAAGTTCTCCTGCCTTATTACTGAAGGTTGGAATTTGATAATTAGTTGAAGGATTTTAAACAATTTCTTGATCTTAAAGAACTTCTGTAATTTTATATTTTGAGAGTTATGAGGACTCTGTACCTGGCTTAAAAATCCAATAATAGAACTTGTCAAAGAATTCAATTCAGAGAAAGTCCATGACTTGAAATTCATGTGTTTGGAGACTCTACTTATACATGACGAACAGAAAGTAGAGGTCTGCCAGTACGGTAATGTAAGATGCAGAACACCGTTGCAAAGTCATCGTCTGCAACTTTGTGAAGGAGGAACGAGAACTATTTACATAACAACAGTTTTAATACTTGAAGCTTTCCTCCACACAACATGCTAACATTGTGGCGTGCAGAATTGACATTTTGCTTAAATATTTTGCTCCTGCTGCAAGATCTGACCCTACAGTTACATTTAACCTGCCCAGAGTATTAGCTGAAGAACAACCTTTCAGGTCACACTAAACCAAAATGCTGTTCATTGACTTCTCTGAGTGTCCAGGACAGCATTAAGAAGTTTGTCCATCTCTATACTTTGGTCTAACAGACACTTGCCTCAGTGAATTTCTTCAACAGAAAACCTTTGTTAGGAAAAGAACGAGAAGCCAAAGGTCCAGAGCAAAGTCAACTGGCTGGAGAGAAATCATCAGAAAACCCATATGACAGAAAGGGATGAACAGTACCAGAGGTTTCTGGTCTTCCTATCTGCTGTACAGTTCTGGAGAGCAGTGGAAAAGTGGCAAGGCATTTATCTGAGCAATGCCCCAAGCTTATGAGAGCTCATTTATTCTCATTCATCTTAGGTCTTGATACATGCAGGGGAAGTCTGCCACTAGCACACCGAAGTGACTTATATGAGATGGGATAGTTCCCTAATTTAATTAATTTTAATGGAAGCCTCAGTGATATCTGCCCTTGGCAGCAGTGCATGCTGGTAGAGCACCTGAAAGAGGAAATATCTCTCCACCTAAAACTGACAAGTTGATATATCTGAGCTGGGCTGAGCTGACCTTGTTCCTCTTAGTTTGCTTATGCACTCCCCATCAGACCTGCTGACACTAACGGCCCGGGAGAGCCTGTCACCCTCAGACGTGCCTCAGGATCTTCATGAATCACCGCTCTGGCTGCTGGAGCCATCATTCATGGAGCCATGGAGCCTTCTCATTATTCTGGAGATAAACTCTGGGTATGAACTGGGACTTGAAATGATAAGCTGGCATCAATACCACAGGCATGTGTGCCTCATTAACAAGTGCAATTCTCCACTCGAACTTCACAGTAAGGGGAACAGACAAGGAAACCTCTCCCAACCACATCTCCTGGCAGAGAGCAAGAAGAGGAGGAGATGACAGGAATTACTGCACAACCCTCATGTGAACAGATCAGCATCCACCATAGGTTTTGAAGGAAACTGGATTTCTGTTTCCGTGAGGCCACTTGTTTTCCTGTATGGTCATTGCAATCTTCTATCAACTTTCTTCTGAGGAGACACTTTGCATCCAAYACTGTTTGTCTTCAGCCCAGATTCACTTCCTTGGCTCCATCTGCCTGCAATTACAGTGAATTCGGGATCCTCCAGAAACGAGTATCTTGGTGCTGGCCCCAGCAGTCCTTTTAGTCAAAAGCCCCGATTGAAAACCACAACAACTGTCCCATGAATTCCTCTTCCTTAAAACTGATGTTAATACTACCATGACCCAGAAAGACAAGCATTTGTCAGATCAAACAGTAACAATCAGACGTTGGGGGAATGGGGAAAGCCGCCCTCCAGATGCAGCGTGGAAGAGCCGTCTGCAATAACGGGAATGTGAAAACCAGCCTCCTTCGGGAAGAGAGTCAGACACAGAGTCAGACACAAAGCCCTGCTCTGCTGGTTCCTCATCGACATGGCTGGAAATTGGACAGAAGAAGAATTGTACTGCCTTGACCCGAAGCAGCTGAAAAAGGATTTCATTCACACTCTGGCATTTCCATGGGTCGCTTGAGCACAGGAATGACAAAGTGCTGTTGCATAACTCCAGAAGGTAAACTTTCTAGACAACATCCAATGACATTTTTCTGAATAAACTTGTAAGTAGCCATTTCCCCCCAAACTGGAATAAAACCTTGCCCCAGTCCTTGGGTCCGATGCAGGGCAGAGCCAAGGTGCTGGGGATCGAGTGCTGCAYCTTACATCGCACCCTGCCCTTGACCTAGTCACCGACTGCCAAGTGGTGCTTTATCCTCTCGCTGATCAAGGACTCTAGCCATTTCCATACGGTTTGTACTTCTGCCAAGTACTGTAACTTGTTTTTTTTTCTTATGTCTGAATAATCTGAGCTTTTGCTCTATGACTTTCTGCCTCCGAAGGAAATCCCTCCGCGTGCTAGCACTAGTGCCCAGTCAGAGGCACTGGTAATGGCCGGCAACCTCCTCTCTTCTTCATTGCAACGCCACCCTGTGTACTGATGGTGATGCCCTTCCTTCTGGATGGATGCCACCCCTGGGATTTGTCCCCATTAGCCCACCTCAGGAGGGAGACACTGAAATTCTTCCAAAAATAGTTGCAGTGGCCACTTGTTTCCCTCATCTCCAAGAGACTCAGCTTGTTCTCTCTCCCCAACACATACAGACCCTTCCTGGGGCTCACAAGGAAAGCACTCAGGTTCAAGAAAGGGCTTGGGGTTTCCCTGGGAGTTTGGGCATTCAGGGAAGGGACAGGAGGGGACAGGGAAGCTGGGACAGGACAGTGGGGAAGAGAGGAGGGTCTGCACCCTCCTGTGCTGCAACTGCCAGCTGCTCTCCAGCCTTTGGGGAGAGGGAGAGATGAGGCAGAACCACGGCTGTGGGGATGCAGTGCTGCCTTGGGCACGTTTCCTCTCCCCGAAATGACAGCCAAGGGGCGGTTTGCCTCGGGAGCTGATTTGATGAGGGTTTTTTTTCCACCCAGAAGAAGCAAACCCAAGCATCCCAGCCCATGCTGTGCTATGGGTCCGAGCCCAGCGGGCTAGCCTGGCTTGCCTACCATAAGGGGAGCATCAAGCTATATATAAAGATGCTTCCTTTTATCTCTGCCTGATAGCCCAATTTTCTTTGTGAAACCTGCAGGGGAGCCAGTCACAGTGTACACTTTGGTGGAACAGCTCTGCTGAACAGACAATCACCTCAAAATATAAGTAATGCTTCATGTTTGATAAAAGCTTGAGCCCATTGGACGTTCATGGCACCTTGAAGTTCTGTGGATGGAAATCCTGGCCAAGCCACCCACCACTGTGGGGGTTTGTATGATGGCTACAGGACTCACCTCCAGGCTTTGCTTGCCGGCAGCCAGTGGTTTGTTTGAGGGGAGCAGTGTCATGCAGGTAAATACAGTGCAAGTATTTTTCTTTTACTGTAGGGGGGTTGCAGAGGACGGGGGGACCTGGTCGTGCCCACAGACTGTCTGGAGGCTGCTGCAACTGCTGGTTCTTGGCACAGCAAAGGCACTGCAGCATTAATGTTCTTTTAGAGAAATAATGGCTACAAACCTTGTTGCTCAATTGCAATCTGAAAGCAAAGCTTGGGTTTTAATAAAACCCRAGTTTGGCAAATCTGAGATGGAAGTGCAAATCTGCCTAAATTCCCCATAGCTCCCCTTCTTTGAAAGGTGTGCGAGTCGTGTTGCCTTCAGCCTGCTGGAAAAGCAAGAGAAAAAAGCATCCCTGAGCAAAATTCTTTCCGTGAAAAATGTTTGAACTTGCTCTCTTCTGATGATCGCCGTACCTCCCTCCCCGACACTGCTATCACCACCACGGTGCTACGTACAGATGATGCTACTGAAATGTGTATGTGATTGACTTCAAAGCACTGAGCAAGTGCATGTGTAATCAAGTGTGGTGAATGAGTCTGAATCAGTCTTGACATGGCTTTCCTTGCCAGCCTGGCCTGGGTGCCTAGACAAGGTTTTTATTCTCATTGCTTTCTGATATGATAGATCTCCTCTAGYTGACTTTTTTTTTAACCTCCTCTGACATTTAGGGCTTGTCTATACTGGGGATTTAATTCAAATTATTCGAGGATGTGAATTTAGAGAGGAATAATTATTCTTGATTAACTCCCCATGTGGACAGTCTTGTTCCAAAATAAAAGTGCTTTATTTCCAATGGGTTTAACTGACTCCAAGAAAATCAGTAGCTTGTTTTCTCTATGAAAAAGGAAAAAGAAAGATACAAAATGGAGAATATTTATTTCCTCTTCAATTTGTTGAAAAATGCAAGGACTTTTGAACGTTACAAAATTTTTAACTGAGAATTGCTTTATGTTATTGTGTATAATTTGCACCTCTGATAAACTGCATGCTGTTAAAATTATTGTTCCATGAAAATAATTACACAGCAGCCAACATAATTAGACAAGCAACGCAAAATCAGAGGCAGAAATGTAGGACGAGACTCTGACTGGGAGGGCTGTTTGTAGGGAGGTTGCTCTGAGGTGTATTTTATTCTGTCCACGCACTCACATCCAGCCTGATTTGCTGGAACTAAGACTGATTACAGAATGTAACAAGCCTCACAAAAGCTTAATCAAAAAAAAGTTTCTCAGCTTTAGGATGAGTTTTTTGTTCAAAAACAAGAAAAAAGATTAATCCCAGAATAATCAATACTCTGCTGGGGAAAATCAGAGAGTGGGGTGCCAAAAAATGTCCAACACCCCCAATGGCAGAGGCACTGATGCTGCTGATGCCTGTGGTACCTGGAAAGGAGAGCCGAAGTCAGGCAGGGCTCTGGCTGTCAGGTGTCACACATGGGCAAAAAACCAACAAACGCTAAAAGAATCCAGGCTCTTGTGTGAATCAGTAGATGGAAAATCTTCATCCAGACTTCCCATACAATAGGAGCCTCCAGTAATGGCCTACTGAAAAACACACATACTGGCTTTTCTTAGCTTCCTTTTTTTTTTGTTTTCATTCCAATGCAGGATGGGGAATCTCTGAAAGACTTCTTTTTTTTTTTAACTTGGGCAGGAAACTGTTTACCACCCAATTGCAATTTGCAGTGAAGCAGTGAGTGCCAGCCCCCAGATTGCAGCTCTGATTTCGAGAACATGTAGGAGGATGCTGGGATCATGATAACAAAGAGGTCTACAGAACAACTCGTGCATAAAAACATGCAGAGCTCTGCAGAAACAGAGCCTAGAATTGAAACTCCTGCAATCACACCAAGAGGAGTGGGAATCTTAAACTTAAAGTTCCAGAGAAGGTTTTTTTCTTTGCTCTTCTGGCACTGCTTTCAATACTGGGTTTCACTGCCCCTTCTTTGCCAAAGTGGAAGAGCAATCAATAGACAGGAGACAATTATGCCACTCTTAAAACCTGCTCTACATGTTATACAGTTAGCAGCTCAGCTGAGAAGAGAAATCTTATGTCCACATCTATCTGTTCTCTATGTCCACTTCAAGGTASATTATGAACCCCTAATCACTCATACCAAGCCAAATGTTTCCTTTCTTCTTGAAGAGCAATACCCTAATAAAATACATTCCTTTAATTGTTCAACCCATCAGACCAAAACAGATCATGGCCAAAAACCCTAGAAAGACAAAGGACCTAATGTTTCCAAAACACTGAAGTAGCTTGAGCTTCCTAAACCTTACAGCCATGGGAGACGTGGGTTACGTACAGAGTATGGGCAGGTATGCTTCACTGCACATCTCACCATCCTGGTCACCTTTGCCAGGTCCAGAATGAGCTGGAGCAACTGCAACCCTTCTCTAGCCCACACACCCCCAGCTCTTGGTGGGAGGGAAGGTGACGGGTGCACAGACCTTACTGTGGGATGGAAATTGGGTGTGGCAGGTGCAAACATCTGAACTCAGGAGCTCGGGAAAGGTCTCCAGCGCCACACTTTAGATATGGCATTAGTAACTTTGGGGACTTTCAGTACAGCTTGGCCTCTTCAGGGAAAATAGGACTTCCAGATGCTTTTCTAAATTTTAGTCAAGGTGAATTTATGCTGAAGTCTAAATCCACAGTTAGGATCATAGAATCATAGAATCATTGAGGTTGGAAAAGACCTTTAAGATCATCAAGTCCAACCGTTAACCTAGCACTGCCAAGCCCACCACTAAACCATGTCCCTAAGCACCACATCTACACGTCTTTTAAATACCTCCAGGGACAGTGACTCAACCACTTCCCTGGGCAGCCTGTTCCAACGCCTGACAACCCTTTCAGTGAAGGAATTTTTCCTAATGTCCAATCTAAACCTACCCTGGAGCAACTCGAGGCCATTTCCTCTTGTCCTCTCGCTTGTTACTTGGGAGAAGAGACCAACACCCACCTCGCTACAGCCTCCTTTCAGGTAGTTGTAGAGAACGATAAGGTCTCCCCTCAGCCTCCTCTTCTCCAGACTAAACAACCCCAGCTCCCTCAGCCGCTCCTCATCAGACTTGTGCTCCAGACCCTTCACCAGCCTCGTCATCATTCTCTGGACATGCTCCAGCACCTCAATGTCTTTCTTCTCACGAGGGGCCCAAAACTGAACACAGTATTCGAGGTGTGGCCTCACCAGTGCCGAGTACAGGGGCACGATCACCTCCCTACTCCTGCTGGCCACACTATTTCTGACACAGGCCAGGATGCTGTTGGCCTTCTTGGCCACCTGGGCACACTGCTGGCTCATGTTCAGCTGGCCATCGACCAACACCCCCAGGTCCTTTTCCACCGGGCAGCTTTCCAGCCACTCTTCCCCAAGCCTGTAGCGTTGCCTGGGGTTGTTGTGACCCAAGTGCAGGACCCGGCACTTGGTCCTGTTGAACCTCATACAATTGGCCTCAGCCAATCGATACAGCCTGTCCAGATCCCTCTGCAGAGCCTTCCTACCCTCAGGCAGATCAACACTCCCGCCCAACTTGGTGTCGTCTGCAAACTTACTGAGGGTGGACTCAACCCCCTCGTCCAGATCATTGATAAAGATATTAAACAGAACTTGCCCCAACACTGAGCCCTGGGGAACACCACTTGTGACCGGACACCAACCGGATTTGACTCCATTCACCACAACTCTCTGGGCTCGGCCATCCAGCCAGTTTTTTACCCAGCAAAGAGTACACCCATCCAAGCCATGAGCAGCCATTTTCTCCAGGAGAATGCTGTGGGAAACAGTGTCAAAGGCTTTACTAAAGTCTAGGTAGAACATATCCACAGCCTTTCCTCTCATCCACTAAGTGGGTCACCTCGTCATAGAAGGAGATCAGGTTAGTCAGGTAGGGCCTGCCTTTCACAAACCCATGCTGACTGGGCCTGATCACCTGGTTGTCCTGTACATGACACGCAATGGCGCTCAAGATGATCTGCTCCATAACCTTCCCTGCCACCGAGGTCAGGCTGACAGGCCTGTAGTTCGCTTGATCCTCCTTCCAGCCCTTCTTGTAGATGGGCATCACATTTGCTAACCTCCAGTCAACAGGGATCTCCCCGGTTAACCAGGACTGCTGATAAAGGATTGAAAGTGGCTTGGTGAGCACTCCCGCCAGCTCCCCCAGTACCCTTGGGTGGGTCCCATCTGGCCCCATAGAGTTGTGTGTGTCTAAGTGGTGTAGCAGGTCTCTAACCTTTTCCCCTTGGGTTATGGGGCCTTCATTCTGCTCCCTGTCCCTGTCTTCCAGCTCAGGGGGCTGGGTACCTGGAGAACAACTAGTCTTACTGTTAAAGACTGAGGCAAAGAAGGCATTAAGTACCTCAGCCTTTTCCTCATCCTTTGTCACTATGTTTCCCACCTCATTCAATAAAGGATGGAGATTCTCCTTAGCCCTCCTTTTGTTGCTAATGTATTTACAGAAACATTTTTTATTGTCTTTTATGGCAGTAGCCAGATTAAGTTCTAGTTGGGCTTTGTCCCTTCTAATCTCTCCCCTGCATAACCTCATGACATCCTTGTAGTCCTCCTGGGTTGCTTGACCCTTCTTCCAAAGGTCATAAACTCTGCTTTTTTTTCCTGAGTTCCAGGCAAAGCTCTCTGTTCAGCCAGGCCGGTCTTCTTCCCCACTGGCTTGCCTTTTGGCACATGGGGACAGCCTGCGCCTGTGCTTTTAAGATTTCCTTCTTGAAGAACGTCCAGCCTTCCTGGACTCCTTTGTCCTTCAGGACTGCCTCCCAAGGGACTCTGTCAAGCAGTCTCCTAAAAGGTCGAAGTCTGCCCTCCGGAAGTCCAAGGTAGCAGCTCTGCTGACCCCCCTCCCTACTTCTCCAGGAATCAAAAACTCTATCATTTCATGATCGCTATGCCCAAGATGGACCCCAACCATCACGTCACCCACAAGTCCCTCTCTGTTCACAGACAACAGGTCCAGTGGGGCGCCTTCCCTAGATGGCTCACTCACCAGCTATGTCAGGAAGTTATCATCTTCCACACACTCCTGGAACCTCCTAGACTGTTTCCTCTCTGCTGTATTGTATTTCCAGCAGACATCTGGTAAGTTGAAGTCCCCCATGAGAACAAGGGCTAGCGATTGTGAGACTTCTGCCAGCTGCTATTAGAATATTTCTTCTGCCTCTTCATCCTGGTTGGGTGGTCTATAACAGATTGCCACCACCATATCTGGCCTTCCCCCCGATTCTTACCCATAAACACTCAACCCTATCGTCACCATCATCAAGCTCTAGACAATCAAAACACTCCCTAACACACAGGGCTACCCCACCGCCTCTCCTTCCTGCCTATCCCTTTTGAAGAGTTTATAGCTATCAATTGCAGCACTCCAGTTCTGCGAGTCATCCCACCATGTTTCCATGATGTCAACGATATCATAGTTTTCCTGCTGCACAATGGCTTCCAGCTCCTCTTGTTTGTTGCCCATGCTGCTTGCATTGGTGTAGATGCAATTCAGTTGGGCTATTGATCCTGCCACCTTTTTGGGGCAAGAAAGCCTAATTCCTATGTGGCCATTCTCAGGCGCTTCCGTGGTTTCTAATACACCAATAACCCTTGCGTTTCTGCTGCCGCATGGATCTTCATCCCCTACCTCCACTGGGATGGCAGACCGAAGGACCTTGCTAGCACACCGTCCCTCAAAATTGGTGTGCCGCCCTCAGGCTTATCTCTAGCGAGCCTGGTTTTATCCTTTTCCCCCTTCAGTTTAAAGCTCTTTCAATGAGCCCTGCTAACTTCTGTGCAAAGATCCTTTTCCCCCTTAGAATGAAGTAGAAATTGTTCTCTAGAATGAAGAGATTAGGGATGAGCTTTTGAAGAAGGCCTCTGAATTTTAAGTATCCAATTCTCATTGAAAGTCACTGGGTTTGGGCATCCCTTGCTCACTTTTGAAGACCCAAACCAGGGTCTAAAACCCATTCTGTTAACAAGCCAGCCATTATTTCTTTCCTGGGAAAGCATTCTTCTGATATCCCAAAATTAAGACAACAGAGGGCTACATTTTTTGTTTTATTCTCAAAGGCTAATACTGAAACAATATAGAAATCTTTGTGAAAAATAAACTACAGCAATTTAGATATTTAGTTTTCAAATCAGTTGACAGGCATAGCAAGGAAATGTTTTTACCTCTGAAGAGGTAAATAAATGTAATAAAATGTAATAAAATGTAATAAAATACTGTTTAAATAATGTTTAAGTGATGTGATGAAAGACGGGTTCACGAACCCTCTGTTATGTTAACAATTAGCAGTGCAGGATATGGATTTTGTTTAAGAAATGTGTACTGCTAATATTGGGGTCAACATATGAATAAACAAGAATGGCAGTATGCACTAGAGTCAGACTTTATTAACGTATGCTTAGTTATCTGTATTGCTTTACTTCTTGCACCATCTTGTACTGCAGTCATCTCCCGTGTGTCCGCGTGTCCACAGGCAGGTGTGGGCACCCATTCATACCCTTGCCCACATTGAGACGTCATTTGTGTGCTGAAATGACTTTCTTGCTCAAAGCAAGGAAGACACACACGTATCAGCCCACTACTGAAGACTGATGCCAACCCACACGGTTACAGGCAGCAAGGCCCAGGGGTGGGGGTGCTGACCTGGGACCACTCCAGGAGCAGCCCAAGAGCTATCACTTGTTCTGCTATAGACTAACCGTGCAATGTCAGGCAAGCCACTGTGCCCTCCTCGCACTTTCTCTTAGTTGTTAATCTTATTTGACCATTGCTGTTGACCACACCATTGGCCACAATGGTAGCCCAAGCCTGAAGCTCCCACTGACAGTAAAGATAAACGTCTTGGAGTTGGACTTCAGAAGACCCAAACGTCTTGGACAGCTTCTGATTCATCTCACCTGCTGCTTTGGAAAGCTGTGGCCTTTTTCCAGATATATCCTTGGATAGCTTGGTCCTCAGTCCTTCTCAGTGATAGCTTGGGAATAGACATGAAAAGCCAGGCCTGAGAAGCAACATCTTGAGAAGGCCACTGCCATTTACAAAGAAGAAGCTTTCATCTTCATTATGCCTTAAATAGTCTCTTAAGCCTCTTAACTTACAGACAGTGATGATGGAAAAAAGTCCATTATCTGAGTCAACAACAATCCTCTGAAATATTTGCTGAATGACCTAGCTCACCAAACATTTCCAGGGGCTTTTCTATTTACATGTATCTAGTATGATCTGTATTTTGCATGCTGCAAAACACATAGAATAAGCCAAGCTCTGCTCCTGGAAATTGGCAATGTGGGGGCTTGGTCCACCACCCTCAGTTCCCACCATGGACAATGGAACTTGAAGGTACCCAGCACCCACAAGAAGCCCACGGATGGCAATGGACTCTATTTGGACCTCCAGTGCAAGGCCTGATTAGATAATGGTCTGTCTCTAGGTAGAATGTATATTCTCTCCCTCTCATTCTCCCTTTTTCTTTCTCTGTCTTAATAATGCGTGTAGCTCTGATTTATTTTTTATCAAGATTAACAATGGAACAATACTGCTTGAAATATTAAAAAGGCAAAGAAATGTAGGTACTGAAAAGGAAGGAAAATACCTCAATTTCAAGCCTAAAGATTACTTTGGGTCCCAGAGGAAGCAGAAGCAATTTAGTGGCTGATACCCTTAGCAAGAAAAAAGGTTGTAAGATTAAGACCAACTGCTGTTTGGATAAGTGGTTGGTAATTGCACATATCAGCAATTATGTGCTGTCATATCATTTTTCTGTTACCTTACTCCTCTCTTGTGTCCCGTCAGGGTTTACTTGGAATGACCCTACATCTATGGTCCTCTTTGGATTCACCTTCTTAATGTCATACAACAGTGCCTCGTAAGTTCAAAGAAAAAAGAAGTCATTATTACAGGAGATGCCTGGTGGAGGTGCTCCTCTTCACAGATGTAGCTAGAGGCTACTGCTATAATAACCAGGCTTCCAGGAAGAGAAATAAAGAAAGGCCTCCTGAACCTGCAAAACCCCTCTTTGTCCTCCAGCCGTGCAGGGGGAGAAGTGGGGGTGTGTGGGGGGAGTTTTAGCAGGGAGAGCTTTGCAGTGGGGTAGGAGAGGGTTGTCTCTGTGCGTGGTTCAGGTGCCAACGCGCCTGTGATGCTGCAGCACCTGGCTCCGCGTCACGCAGGGGGGTCTCGGCGGGAGCTGGGGGCCCCGAGGCTTGCTCGGTCGGGGCAGTACAGGTTACTATATTGAATCCTCTTCAAATGGAAAGGGGGAGCTTGAGTTCACTGTATGTAGGCTGCTTATAACTCCTGCCCCAGCTGGGGACATTCCGGGGGGTAACGGTGGCCCACCCTTGAGCTGAGCAGCGGGGCTCACTTCTGCCGCTTGTCAGAGGCTTCGCATCACTCAGAAAGGCGAATGCCATCAGAAACACCTTTTCTCTCACAGAAGTAACTGATTCCCCAATAAAGTGTCAAAATATAACAAAGTCTGTTGCAGCTAAACTCATCTGTTCATTGCCTGAGGGAAGCCTCCAGCTTATACGGCACTGGGTGCTCCCATGGAGCGGAAAATATTTAGCTCGCTAATCAGATTCAGGCAGGAGTTGTAACTGCCGCTGTCTGCAGTGTGCCTACGGTATATCCAGAGAGGACGGGCGACTGCTGGCTTTCAGGTATCCCAGTACTGACCTGCAGCGATGCCTCTGAGGTCAATGACTTTATAGGGATGTAAAGGAGAGCAGGGTTTTACACAGGGGTCCCACCACAGAAGCAGAGCGAGTCCTCTCTCTGCAAGGGGAAGCTCTGGGAAGGACCAGCAAACCGCTGTGTCAGGCTGTGGGAGATGACAAACCGCAGCCGAACGCAGGAGTCTTAGCAGTGATAGCAAGGTGCCACCTAACAGCTCATGGAAGAGCTAATACCCTTTGAAAAGCAGATAAAAGATTCATCAGCACAGATGAAGATATGAGGACTTGGGCTTAGACAGCCTGTAGCTCCTGCCAAGAAACTGTGTGGAAGGTAGAAATGAATTTAAAAGGTTGAGTGGGGGCCAGCAAGTCAATAACTGAATAATCCCACCCAGATAGGAAACCAAAGCATAAACAAGAGTCTCCACATACTGACGAGTTAGCACTGGTTGCACTCTGGAAAGGATCCTAAAATAACAGAGATTCCTGGAGACAGAATAAACACATCTCTCAGTTGTCAACCTGAGCAGAGGGTAATTGCCTAGATGTCTGATTGACTTGCTGCTAGAAGTAAATATGTAGTTCTCTGACATGCTGTCACCTCCTTCGCTGTACGTTTGAGATTTTTCAGTAAAGCACATCAGGAATCAAAGCAAATGTCCACAAGGAAAGATGCATCTCGACCTTGAACTTTAATCATCAGCAAAGGGGTGAAAATGTATTTAAAAGAAGTGAAGTTACTGCATTCCTGAGAGCGACATTTAATCCTGAAATTCCCCGGGGGCTTGTGCACATACGATCCAACCCCCCCCAGCAGAGGAACATGGAGTTGCAGCCCCTGTCTGAGGGCTGGGGGGTTGGTGCGTGGCTTTCTGAGCTCCCCAGGCAGACCACGACACAGTCCTCAACTTCACGTCCGATCCCCGTTTCCTTTCCCGGGGTTTCCTTCGGGGTTTCCTTCAGCACGTCTCTTCCCAGTTTGCACTGCTGGAAGAGGCAGAGGAGCAAAGCTCCCAAGTTAGTCTTCCTTCCAGTTTTAGCAGCTCTTTTACCCTGAACCTGAGTGCTTGATGCCTTCTCAAAGGCTCTTGGTTAGCGATGCCTACCGAGAGCTGAGCAGATCCTGCTCACGCTTTGCTTCCTTCCCACCTCAGAGCTAGCCTCAGCTTCAGCTATGTTAAACTTTTATTTACATAAATGTAAGAGAACCTACCCAGAAGCCTTAGCACTGAAATGTTAATATGAATTTTCAATAAGTCTTGGAAGTTGCAGGGGGCTGGAGGACTGTCAACTTTATACTGATTTTCAAAAGTGAAATGACCTGGCCAAACCCTAGGCTGGCTCAGCTCCTGGGAAGGATGATGTGCTGGTTCAGAGTTCAATTCATAACAGATATAAAAAATAATGTACTTAAAGCAACACAGTTTGAGTTCATGAAGGTAACTGTTTGTTAACTTGATATCATACTCTAACATATAAGAGACTTCTATAAAATAATTTACTCCGTACTCTGTGACAGCTTAGGTACTGAACTCAAACCAAAATTAACCTGGCACATCATGGGTGAAAGGAAAATGTTTAAACAGCAGGCCTTTAAAGGTAACTATAAAAGAAAATTATCATTAGATGAATATAATTCTAAAAGAGTACCAGTTCTAAGTCCTCGGTCTTTCTTACTACGCACCACTTGAGGAAAAAAATAAGATCAGCATCAGAAGGCACAGACATTGGATGGGTGATTAATAGCAAAAGGATAAATCACAGATGTGCATCACCTAGTTTGCTGCGCACTGGCAATCGGTGCGGTCAAAGGAATTCCTCAGCAAACGAGGAACGCTGGACGAGCTTCCACACAGGCTGCACTGGAACCAGTGGAAAGCCAAGCACGCAAAACGGCTAATGCAAAACCTGGGGAAAATCTGCGAGTGGCAGACTGGAGGAAGGAGGTCCCACCACCTCCCACCGTGGGTCTGCTACGGTCCCTGCTGCGAAACCGCCTCCAGGACAGCAGCCCAGCACTACCGTCAGGTGATGGAGAAGGAGAGGCTCAGGGAAGCTCCACAAAGAGACCAGGAATCATGGCGTGGGATGGGTGGAGGGAATCATGGCATGGGGTGGGTGGAGGGACAGCTGCTTCTTTCTCCCCCCAAAAAGGGACACTGGAGGCACAGGAGGGCTCAGGCACGTGGCGAGGCAGTGGAAAACATGCACCCCAAATCCAGGTTAGTGGCCCAAGGACAAGACTATCATTTTCTCTATCTCTCTGCATTTGAGAATTCACCCCAGAGTGAACTGAACTCCAGGTCAGAGCGAGCTTGTGAGGCTGGTTTACAAACCTGACCCCCCCCCTCACCTCCAGCCTGTGCAGGAAAAAAGCGTTTTCTGTCAGAAACTTCAATGGAGCTATCACTTTGTGAGCACTGCAAATATATATATATATGAAGCAACTTGTCCAATATATGTTCAAGATAGAAGTTTGAGATGTCAGAGAATTTTATCTGAAAAAAACAGGCATTCATGCACAAGAGGATAACTTCAAACCGATCTACCTATCTATTCAACTCAGAGCTCTAGGTAGATAAAGAAATCAAGTGGAAGCTAAAGCAGGCGGACACATGTAAAATGATTCCTGCAGGCAGAAAAGAAGAGGATGTCCCTACAAGTACTGCTAAACCGAGTTTTGGAGAGAAAAGTGGCAATTACCCAGCCTGTGTTTCCTGCCTTCACAGGCACGACCTCGGGAGCGAAGTGATGCGCTCAGCTGAGACAGTCAAACGTGCCCCAGGGGACTGGGATGGCACACGTCTCTGCCGCAGCCCGCTCGTGTTCTACCCACAACGACCTACTCATCTTCCTCTTTTCTTTTACTGTAGGAAGAATATTACAACAACCCAGGGAAAAATGGGGTAGGAAGGCGTGCAGCACGGATGGGAGGAACTCAGCCCAACCAGACCAGCGGCTCTGTCGGTGCTCCCTTGGTCTGATTTCATGCCAGTGATGATTGGAAATAAGTCCAGTGATTTAAAAGCAGTATAAATGAGTCTTAGCTTGGGCTTACCTTACAGTGAATTCCCTTTTTCTCCAAAATTGTATTTGTCATCAAGAACCTTCACTCACAGAGACTGCAAAGCCAGAAGGCTCCCTCCATTCATTTACATAATAAAACTCAACAGATGATGAAGGAGAAGCAATTACTGGGGACAGGAATAGTAGTTTTCTTAGTTATGTTTATTTATTTTCTTATTGCTTAGTAAAGTCTATGCTCAGTGGGAAGCTGATTGTTTCAGGTACCTTTGTAAGTGGTTTTACACCATCATACACTAGTACACAGCACACTAACTTAAAGTCATTTAACACACTCAAAATGAGTGAGATAATGTAATGCAAAGGAAATGTGTGGCAACATCTTTTGCTCCTTTCACGAGCAACGCCTGCCTACACGCCTGCGGGGAGCCCTGCCACTTCAGCTGGGCTGCGTCTGCCTCTCCGTTAGAGGAGAGGTTTGTCCACAGAGCCAAGAGCTGGGCAACACCTTGAGGCAATGCTTCAGCAAAGGGTGCTGTTCCCTGCCCTGGGCAAACAGAAGTTCTCCTCTGTCCCAGCTGCAAAGTTGGTCATTATCTTCATGATTGCTATCGGGATGGGTGCTCTCTCTTACCCAAATCCCTCTGCGCAGAAGATGGATCCTGGAGATGATATTTTAAACTTTCATTTTCCCCTCAAGTGCCATTTGGATTTATTTTTTCTCTCTCCCACGTTGTTTCACATTAACTGTATTCAACTACAGGGAGTATCAGAAAATATTACCTTAGCTTGAGAATAGATTTGCTCTCAAGTGACATCTTCCAATACTGCTGATTTATACCCTTTTCCTGCATTGATCTGTTGGGAGCTTTCATCAGCTATATCTGACATAAACACTGTATTATTCTGTATTGCATTATACCCTAGAAATCCACTCAAATCCCTTTGCTCCTCAAATTAAAGCAATATGCATTACAGTGTCCTGATTTCCTTCTATTCTTGCATTTGCATTTTTGTATCATGCTCTAGATTACTCATGTATATTTTGGCATAAGCATCTCCCTGTTCATTTAAGAATATTGCCTTTAATCTTCATTATACCTTGAAGCATACAAAATCTTGGCCCCAAAGGACACATGGAGACATTTAGTTCCCACAGTGGCTGAATTTTTGTGGAAGTTATTTAAAGCAAATGTCATGTTGTTCAGAAGCCCAAGCCTTGTTCCAGGGCGATCCCGTGGACACCCACGATGTGCCTCTGGTCTCACTGCTCCACACGGCATGTGAGGTTCGTCTGCCGCACTGCAGATCACCGTGCTTTCGGGAAGGGACTTCTCCCCCTGCCACAGTGATACAGACTGCAGCTCTGCAGTCAAAAGGTTTTAGTCGTGTGGCCGTGCTGGGATGCCTGAGCTCCTCAGTAGTTTAACCACGGAGTTCGTTTGCCTGCAAGCAGCTTTTTGATGGCAGAAATAGAGTAGCAGCTGTAGGTTGTACTTTTGCTGCAAGAGATTGGGTGGATCCATTCTATTGTTCTTACTCTCTTTGAGCATCTTCTGACCACCAGAATGATTCACTATTGTATTTCTTACAAAACATAATGCTACAAGAGTACACCTAATAATGTATCTCATGGTTTGGTAGTTTGGGTGGGGTTAGGATTTTTTTGTGGGTCTACATTACTTCCCAGACTTGTTCTGTGGACTCCATGTAGGTCCAATGTTTGCCCCAATCAGATAGTAATGGTTATACTGGAAATGTATTCAGTCAGCCAGAGCCCTGAGTTCGGTAAATCTACATGACATATATGAAAGGGCAGGATTTTCCTTGAAAGAGGAGCTTCAGACTTTTCTGAAGTAGTATATAGGCATGTTGGTTCAGAGTTGCTCCATTTGATAGCCAGTCTAGATAACCTGGCATACTCTTTATTCTAGACTTTCCTGGATTATTACACCCCGCAGAATGTGGTCTAAAGTAAAGCTGGTAGGAAAAGACATCTGTAATTTAGGGACAAGTAAGTATTTCCATAGGTAGGAGGGAAGAGAGAAGACCCAGGCTTCATTCCAGTTAAGGCTGCGACCGTCATCTTCAAAGTGACCCTGTTGTTGTGTACTCTTATTTTCAAACATCCACTGTAAGATATCTGAGATCTGGCTTAAAGATCTGAGCACCACAGACTCTGCAGGCAGTCAGAGCACAAGGTGCACAGAGACACTAAAAATGCCCATTTGACCAAGCTCAGGACGAGGTCTCAAGAAACATCTTGAAAGCTGCAGCCCCTTACAAAGAGCAGCAAGAGTCCCTTACACGTGCAAGCCGTGACCCATCGCAGTGACCACATGCAGCGTGGCCTTTGGGTCCAGTGTCAGCAAAAAACTGAAATATGGAACATGGTGCTTGGAAAGGAGGAGCCTTTGTATAAGGTAGAGCAGAAGCTGAAGATGGTTTGGCAAGAAAACCACTATCACCTGGAGTCATAGGGGAAATGTGTCTGCAGCTTCCACGTCAGAACAGGAAACCTCTTTCTCCACCCGTATTTAGGCAATGTCCTCATGCAGAGGCACTAAATCAGTCCAGCGTAGCTTCAATCACAGCCAGTAATGTGGAGCTCTCCTTGGAGGATAGTCCAACATCACTGATGTACCCATGAAGACAGCTTCTCCTGAAATCTCCCATAAAATGCCCCTTCCCGGCCTGTTCACATACAAGAGCAAAAGACGCTATCGCTGCTAAAAATGAACAAAATTTTATAGCCAAGCCAAGCGGAAGAGACCCATCTCTGCTAATGTCCACGGGGTGAGGAGCAAAAAGGACAGACAAAAAGACAGAGGGCTAACAAAACCAGTTATGTTGTGCCTATCAGAGCAAGCAAAATACTATTGAATATTCATTAAAATTTGTTCAAAAGTTCAGTTCCCTCCAGTAATATAATGGGTGATAATTCAACTTATTTATGTTTTTAAGACATGAAGACTAGCTTAAATTTCCCTCAACTGTGCCTCTATTATTATTAATCTACTTATCTTCTAGAAAGATCATCTAAACTACACTTCTATAGGGAATGTGATCTTTGGCCATGTAGGGCTTTGCAATTATCCAGTTCTGAATGAACTTGTTGTTAAAACATTTTTTAAGTCTAATGAAAACATTAGATCAATTCCTCGCAGTGATAGTTGTCATTAAATCAATAGTGTGTGTAAGTCCATTATACTGATATTTGACACGAACTGCCGAAGGTCTGCTAACAATGAAACCATACTGAAGGGTGTCCTCTGCTAAGCATATTTTATACGAGATAAAAATCTGTTAAGTCTACAGTAACTGAAACTTTTCTTCTTTAACTAAAATAAACAGATATCTGAAATGTTGCTGTAACTCACACTAGGACCACCATGATCACACAGGTTTTGGAGCTGGTCCTTTTATCACACCTTTATCACAGCTGTGCTCTCAAATCAGTTAGAAAAGCTTTTTCTGATTGTTTATCCGTATGGCTTACAAAGCACAGGCAGAGATTTCGTAATGAAGTTCTGCTAAGCATGGAGGACCTGATCCTACCCCCTCCAAAAGCAATAGCACTGTCAGTGACTTCAGTGGAAGTCGGACTGTTCCTCAAGTCGCTGGAAAAGGAAAGGTCTTCCTAAGGAGGAATAGCATCCGCATCACAGTAGAGCAACTTGCAGGGGCAAGAAACACAACCAGACCCATCTCCCCATGGAGAAAAGCAGTTTCTTTGTATATGCCATTACATTGCAAATGGGAAAGATTCTTGAAAGACCTCTGGCCCTGTGTTCTTTAAACATTTTTCCAGTGGCCTTCAAACTCAGTTTCCACTCCTGCCATGGGTGCTTCAGAAACAGCATTGCTATCAATGCAATCCTGTGAGAGTGTGACATCTGATATACATAATATATTACGGGATTTTTACCGTGAGAGAAATATAAAACTTGAGAAAATGGCTAGCTGATGGAAAGACTGACGTCCAGAGAAGAGCCATTCAGCATGCCATTTCTTATGATTTATAAACCTAACAATTTCTCAATAGTAGTATGTAACATTTGCTCACAGGCAAAGGAGCTGTGAGCACACAAGTGTAAAGGGAAATAATGGTCAATGGCAGACATTGACAATTTTCTGGCTGAAAAGACCACTTTGAAATGAAAATTCAAACTATTTATTTGAATGTCGTTAAAAATTTACTGGGAGGTGAGCAGAGTATCAGTGAAACTCTTCATCAAACAATTTTTGGAAATTTTGGTCCTCAGAAATGGCATTTTTTCACAAAGAAATGAACTAATTGATAGAAAAAAAAATCACCTGAGACATTCTCTGAGACTTTGCCTTCTGTAACTCTTGCAGCAGAAAATCCCAACCAGCGCAGAAGTGGAGCAAGAACCCAAGCAGAGCCGGGTCCTGCCCTGCCCTGTGCTATGGCTCCCACTAACGGCAGCAAGGGAAAGCTCGGTCACTCCCAACACAGCAGAGAGAGCGGAAAAAACTCTGCAAAATGTTCTTCACCCCATTTTTGGTGTTTAGTTTTTAAATGTCTAAAAACACAGTCACCAACCAGATTTTCCTGAATCATTTCCACAGTTAGAATATGAGTTTAACAAAAAATAATCTGAATATTAGTCTCCKTGGATGGGTTTTATCTCACCTTCAGAAATCTGCAGCGTAGACTTCTAGAGCTACATCCTCATTACAGCCAGGGGAGCGAGATCCAGGGTGTGACTCCCATTGACGGTCTGTCCTATTTCAGGCATGGGATGAATCATGATCTCGATTTCGCTGCCGACTTCTGCCTTGCCTGTACGTGGAGCTGGGGCGACAGGTTCAGACATGTGGTGGAGGTTGCCCCGGCGTGACTGCAAGGAGACGCCATGCAGAAAACAAAGCCCTTGTGCTCAGCCGGTGAGGATGATGGTGGTTGAAAGGAGGACGTTATGTAGGACTCCCCTTTAGGGAGCCCGAATCAGGGGGTCAGTGCCGTGGGATGGAGGTTCTTGTTTATGGTTGAGGAGAGCTTCAACCCCCTTCACGTGGGGTCTTTAGATTTTGGTCAAGTCTATGCTCCAGTTGTGTTACAAGGTGGGGAAAATCCAAAAATCTCAGGTGAGAACTTGTAACTGTGGAAAGAGACGGACAAATATGTTTGTTTTACATTTCGGTTTTGAGCACAATGGAGATTATCAAAACAGCTGAGTAATTTTCTGTCGTTAACGCCACAGAGATATCTCCCCGCAATCAGACGCAGAGACCAGGTGCAGGCTGTCCTTGGGTCCCACTTCTAAATCTCAGATACATTTTTATAAGGCCTCTGACTCAAGGAATAAACATGAGAGGATTACAGCTAATCAGATAAGTATGTCTTTATTTAACTGTAACATCAAAAATTAAGCTTGCAGTATGTTCTTAAGAGATAGAGTCTTCAATCTAATTCAAAGATTTTTTGGAAAGATTTTTTTCCTTTTAATTAAATCGTGTTGATTTTATTTGACATTTGATTTCAAGAGAACCACCAGTGTTTCTCCTTCACTGTCTGTCTCGAATCCGTGTGTAACATGTCACAGCCAAAAGTCCACGCCTCTCCTCCTGAAGGCTGCTGTATTTTAGCTTTTCTGCAGGCCACACAGATCAGCCTAGGTACAGATCAGCCACTTAAACATTTCCCCCTGAAAGATCTGGGTTTCTATATTGTGCAGCAGAGTGCTGTGCAGGTAGCATGGTATGCACTCGGCACGGATGTACGTGCAGGGAATGTAAACCTCCTGACACAAGGCAAGCTTTCCTCATATGAGGAACAAGTTATGCTGGGATAAGCAACACAGCAAATACCCCACAAATACCAGGGAAGAGGTTTTGGCCAGCTTGTCCCCCTGCACTGGTTCATGGTGGGGCCAGACCAGCACCCAATGGGTGCAGCCAGCAGCGGGAGGTTGAAGCGAAGTGATATTGCTCCTTTTCAACAGCCAGTCCCTACTGCAATGTATTTTATATTTCAGTTCCATGGATGAAGTCTCAGCCTTGGTTTTAGCCTGGGTCAGTCGTCCGGTCTGGCCCCCCGTGTGACTGCAGCACATACCTGCGATGGTGGCACTGTGGGAAGCAGCAGTGGAGGAGGTGGGAAGGGCAGAGCTTCCCCTTTTGTTGGCCTTTGGGGACCTCCTTGGGTTCAAAGCCACACGCATAACTGCAGAGGCCAAGAAGGAACTTACAGAGATACTCCGTATGTTAAAACAGAGTGTAAGTTCTTCAGAGATGGGATCTGATGTACCAAACCGTGAAAGAGCTAAAAAAAGATTCTGTGCTATACAGAAGTAATTACACAAGTATATTAAGGTTGCAGATCAGCATCTCAGAATTTAGAAAATGCCTGTGTTAGCATCGGCTGGCAAAGAGCCCTATGTCCACTGAATTCCCCCCTCATTTGTTGCTGAAACTGGAAGTTGCCCAGTGAATGAGGCAGGAAATTTGAGGAGGAGGAAGGAGACATGGTGAAGGCAGCTGAATGGTGTCCTGGGGAACTGGCTGCTACCTCTGTCCCTGCTGAAGAGTTTCTCTGAGATACTGCCAAGTCATCCAAACCATACATCGAAAGCTTTGTCTCGGTAATTGTGTGGGGTTTTGTTTTTTGAATGCATAAATTAATGCCCCAAGTTGTGATTCACAAAACTGCTGAGCACTCGTTGCTGTGAAAGAAAACAAGGGCACTGTCCTTCCAGCACATAAAGTGCTAGAGAACGTGAAGTGTTCAGAAAAATCAGGTCATTAGGCATGCAAATTGGGTCATCAAAATTAGTGGATCTTTTTGACATTAATCTCTCTAGACTTCTTCCTGGGAAAACAGGGAGATCCCATACCCTACAGGAGAGTTGTGAACTAAATTAATTTAATGTTTGTTTCCCCACTAGCTCCCGCTCCATCTGATGCTGATGCTATTTGCATGTCAGGCAGGCTGTTTCCGTCTCTTCCTCACTCGCTGCAATCACCAAGGATATGTTTGAGGCATGGATCGCTGCCGTACTGGTACGGAGCATCCCCAGCTCTGGGCAGACATGGAACGAGACCCCTGCCCTGGCCCCTACAGCCACACCAGCTGGTGTTGATGGGTCCATCTGGGCTGCTAAGCACTATGATTTCCAGCTCCCAAATTCTCAGATGTGGTCATATTTGAGCATTGTTTCACATGTCCAGAGTGTCGTGAAGGCCAGGATGATCTGCCCACTGCCCAGCTTTAGGGCAGTGCTCCACTACATAGAGCTTCCCAACAGCAAAAGTAACTTCTGAACGCGCTTGTTCCTCAAGGTGGTTCTGCTCCCTTTCCGTTTAGACAAGCCCAAGTCTATTATCCCTAAAGTAAAATGCCAAAACTCCTACCGCAGATGTTTAAAGTAAGCATTTCTCAGAACAAAGAGCTTATTCATCTTGAAAAGACTTACTACCTACGGAGAAGTACTAACGCCTCAGCTCCCCGCTTCTCCAGTCCCGGCATCTGGGGGCCGTCTCAGTCACTGCTCAGCCTGCCGCCCCAAATCCTGCTGCCGGCGGAGGCAGCAGGGTGGGACCCCTCAAAACTGCTGTGCCTCCATCACCCACGGCTTTGTCAAGGGATTCGGGGAGAGAGGTATGGCTGCGTCTGAAGCCACAGCGTTCATCAGGGAGGACTTACTTCAATATGTTGTTGAAACTATCTGATGTCAGGTTATATGTCTCAGGGGGATGCGCGTTTCGTGTAGTTTGTTATGCCATCTGTTAAGAAATGCAGCCACTCGTCTCTCTGCTACACGACCACAGATGGGGAGTTTTTCCCCCTGTGTGCATTACTGTCAATATATGCCAAAGCCTTCTTAGCTGGAGCCAGGTGGAATCACCACCACGACGAGCGCGCCTGGGAAGAAGGGTGCTGCATGGGTCTTCCCAAGCACCTTAGCTCACGGTGTGCAGACGAGCTTAACGAACAAAGCCAGCCTACGCCAGCGAGGTCAGGTCCCCAAAATCCCTCCGGCTTGCAGGGCACCGAGCGATGACTCCAACAGCGGAGCTCGAGGAGGAGTTTGTGCAGCTTCGTGCAACACGGCGTGCGGCCCCGGTTGCAGATTTGACCCTCCTGTTGGCTGGCAGTGCACGGTGCTTGCCCCAAATCACTGTCTGGCGACGGCACCGTGAATCTCAGACGCAGAAAAATATCTGAAGCCTCAACTGTTGCCTCTGTGGAGATGCCGCAGCTCTCAATGAAGGCTTGGTGTGCGCTTAACTAAACACCGTGTCTCCAGCGCTCCAGACTGCGAAGGAAACCGTGCTCTGCTGACTGACCGACCGAGTCCTGCAGGGGAAAAAGCAAACACGAAGCGAGCAGCAAGTCCCCCAACGGCTGTAAGCAGCTATTGACTTAAGCATCAATAACGCTCCTTTTTTTCAGGGGTGATTATCGCACCTTTTAATATTGAGCTGACACTTTGGTAGCGTGACTGGGTCCATTCCTGAGCCTGCGGGTTGGAAGTTTTAAAGGGAGGTTTTACAGAAAGGGGACTGTAACTGGGAGTTTTATTGAAAACTGGAAGTTTTACAGAAAGGGGATGTTGGTTAGGACGGGAAGTTTTACAGAAAGGGGATTTCATTAGGAAGGAAAGTTTTACAGAAAGGGGACTGCAAAGCCAGCCCGTTCTGATCACCCTCCACTCCCTGGTCTCTTTGGGGCAGGTATTTCACCCAAGCAGAATAGGAGCTGGTATCAGATTTACTTTCACTGGAAAGCAAACAATTGCCCCGCTCTCATGGCACTACTCCCATCACAGGGGCGACAGCACCCAGCGGCATTCCCCAGTGCAAGCAGCGCTGCTGTCCTCCGGAAAGACCCAAGTCAGCAGCAGGAGTAGCAAAGCAGCTCCCTGGGGATGAGGAAGCACTTCTGAGGCTGGTGGGCATACCAGAAAGTCTGTCTGAAAACTGAACCAAAATAATACAATTTTTTCCACCAGTGTTAGAAAGATCTTGCCCCTCCGCCCCCAGCCCCGCTCCCAGCCGCGGGTGGTGCTCAGCCCTTCCGCAAACCTGCTTTCAAAGTTCAGACCTGGGATGCTGCCTTGGGAGGCAGCATTTTGGTGTACCAACAGACGTTTGAGCCCATTGCTTCTTATAAAAGCCCGGTTGGCCTCAGTGAACACAGTCCCCCAACCGAGCCCCTCACCTCTGCAAAGCTCCGCAGGCTCCTGCTCCCCGTGCCCACTCTGACCGGGCTCCATGGACCAGCAGAGGCAGGCCAGGTGGCCCCAGCTCCAGGGGGACCAGGCGGCAGCCCCAGAAACTTTTGGGGACAGTGGGGGAGCTGGAGATGCCACCGAGCGGTTCTGAGGCACCAGACGACCAACACTTGCCCATCCTGGATTTTTATAACCAAATGCAACTTTTGACTGATGTCCATTTCATGCAGCAAGAAGGCAGATGCTCTACGCAAAGATTTCACTGGTGCTCTGTGTGGAATTTGGGCTCCTTCCTCCTGTCGCACACTGCAGGATTAGGGCTTAATTTACCAAGTGTTGTAACCAAATAAAAAAGTTAAAGTTCTTTAATATAATACTGTGACTAATGGAAAGGATATCTTAATTTACAGATATCTTCTCTACTTCTGCCATAACTTAAGTTTGCACATGCCCACGGAAAAAGAACCCAACAACTCATAAAACAATTATCAAATAAACAGGTATCTTATATTATGCATATACGTCTTTGAGGCATGTAAAGCCCTGTATCTAAAGCAACCTCCAGCAGATCTCTGCCTGCCATGAACTCTCAGCAGGGACTGCCCGCGCGCATTTGTTTTGAGTGCCCACATATTGCACCTGTGTCTCTGATGGCATGGCAAGGAGACAGCTGGCAGGATCCCCCGGCTTGGGGATGTTTCAAGCACCGACCAAGTTCATCAGTACTTATGTGGAGCCCCCCACATAGCCAAAATTTTCCTCCATGTGTCTTACAACTGGGGGGCTGCCAGTGCTACATCTGCCTCTACAAGTTATGAGTCCTGTAAGAAATATCTGGACTCCAAAAAATAAGGCCCCAGGAGAAAAAGGATTAGGTGCAACCCTTAAAAAAAATGAAGTCTTTGTGTTTTAAGATCCACATTCATGTCTCAGCCTCTGTCAAGGTTTTCACACAGTGCTTTGGGTGGGGGGCAGCCAAGAGTCATGGCACCTCAGAGGGAGCTGCCGGTTGAGGGAGCATGTCCTTCAACACCAGGAAGGGCAGCAACAATGCAGACCTTCGAGAGGAGAAACACTTGCTCCTTTCTGCACCTGTATAATTCCCCAGATGGACACCCACTAAGGTTGCCAGATTTGAAATCTGAAAATATGAGATGGAGCAGCCGCAGCAGCTGGAGGAAGCTGTGAGGAACTATTTTTCCATCATGTCACTGAAAAAAAAAAAATTGGAAATGGAAGAGAAGATGGACTAGAAATAGAGAAAAAATAGAAAAGGAAGAGTAAAAACTGTGGGGAGGCCAGAATGGAAAGGAAAGGAATAAAAGGAGGACAAATCTTAGCAGGAAAAAACATCCGCTTGCAATCCTGAAAATGAGTAAATTTGGAGAGAAATAACAATTCTGCTTTTACAGAAAATTGCAAAAAAACCCAGACAAAAAACCCTGAATGGGCAAAAATGCTGGCCCAAATAAAAACTCATGATCTCCTCAATTTTTTAGGCAAATGACCAGCAACATGGCAACTTTTGTGCATCGATCCTTAGGAAACAGCACTCCCCCCGACTCCTGTCAAGAAGGACAAGGGATTAGCTCAGGCACTGAGGAGCTGACATAGTTAAACACTGCTGCTGGCAGATACAAACCAGTTTATGACTGAGGTTGTAAAAACACGCATGAAAGCAAATTCGTAAGAAAGATACTTTAATGAAGATGTATAGAAGGGCTGTAATGCCATGTAGCCTCTTGATAGCTAAGGCCCTGATCCTGCAAATTAAGCTAAGCGGTGAAGTTAATCAGATGCATAAGCGTTTGCAACATCAGTGGTTTTTTTTCTTCCCCAAATGAGCTAAATTCAAAAAGCCTTGGTTTAAATTACACAAAGATATTAGCAACATTGGTTCTTTATTAGAAGCAGTTTATTCATTCAGGGTGTACAGTACGGAGCAACACGCCTGGCATGGTTAGTGATGCGTGAACCTGAAGGGGAAGAAATCCCTTTGCATTCCCTTCACAGCCAAGTTGCACAACAATTCAGGCTGCTGCCTCAGCAGCCAAATGGGCAATTTTCCAAGCCTAAAAGTCAGCAACGAACACAAGTATTAAGGCAGCTTTGTTCTCCCTTAAAGCTGACCAGATACCCTTAGAAAGGTCCCTCAGATCATTCTTCTTCCTCCCTATCTTCTCCCTGACAGCCTCTTTCACTAGGAGGGTACAACCATGATGTTGCACTTCCCAGCCCTCCGCTCTGAAGCAAGGGGTGAAAACCTCATGTGGCTTCACAGGGTCAACAGCAAAACCTCTGGTTCATGGCAAAGCTATAAACGCCCTGGTGAAGATGACCAAACTAGAGCAATGCACCTGAGGCAAGAGGAGAAGAAAAAATCCAGGCTCTCCGACAGCTCATCTCCTATCTCAGAGGTAAGTTTAAAGCTGTGGCAAATGTGTGTTAGCAGCAGGCATGGCAGGAGCTGTCCTGCGCTTGTCTTCATGGCAGGGAATGAAATACTAACTCAAAGCACCAAATCCTGCTTACAATTTGCACACCTCAAAGACGTCATTAAATCATCTCTTTTGTAGGACGCAGGATGTCTTGTTCAATGAGAAAGAAAAACTGTCAAAAGCTGAACAGGCAAAGGGGAGTGAGAAGCCCTCTCTGTGAGCAGAGCATCTCCGTGATCGTAATATAACGCGATCAAGGCTGGGAGGCCAGGGGACCTTGCTGTCCTCTCAGCACACCCATCAGCACCCCAGTAAGATTTTTCACGTTGATCGGTTGAACAGTAGCAGTTTCTCATATCAAAGCACCCGAGCAGCATCCCTCAGGTACACTCGTGAGATACGGGTGTATGAGTGATCAGGGACTACCTCCTCCACAGTGAAACGTAGGCGATGTTAGGATGGGATGTTTAAGCTACGCCATAATATACAGCAATGCTGTATAAAGGGGAAATTGTGTAAAACCTTTTAGAAAGAATTTACTGTATTCAGGAAGAAATACACCACCACAGGGAAGGAGTAACAAAAAAAGAACAAGCGAACAATTGGCTCTTGCTTTTCTTCACCATTTTTTAAGAGGCTTAAGTGAAAATCTCTAAACATATTTTTCAGTTAATTTCCAATTTTTCTCAATATATATCCTCTCCATTTCCTACTGGCTCTGATAAGATTAATTTCTCATCCAAGCATTCCAGCAAGCTCCTTGACTAGTATTGCCTGTTTAACAAATACTTTCATCCCACACCATGGCTGTACTCAGGTCTTTCGTAGCCAGTCTGTGCTGAATGGCCACAACGCACTTAGAAACCAAGAACGTTTATAAATATTTCACTGTGCATGACCTGAAATTTCAGAGACCCCCTCCTCCAAATTCAATGGTCACTTGTGGTCATTCATGACTTGAATTTTGCAGCAGGAGCAAAGGATCTAACCTTGTCTTTGAACCTCGGTCCTGTACCAAGTGAAAAGGAAGAAGGCAATGACAAGAGTGAAACAGTATTACACTCCAAGCTATGATTTCTAGTCCCCCAGCCAAAAATGCCTGGAAAATATTTTGAGTACATATAACTGTTCTTGCTCCCTTTTTCGGTCTTGGCTCTATGTACCTCTTACTGGTCAATCTTGGAGATAAATACTGCGCCAGCTGGACTTTTGTTCTGACCTGGTACACAACTTCTTACATGGTTGTAGAATCAAGACCTAGCTTTTCTAGATTTCCCAGGTTTGGAAGTGTTTCAAAGGGAAAAATAGAAAAGAAAAAGAAATGCCATCAATCTAGTAACATTTTTAAATGTTTTTTTTTTTAACCATTCTTCCCTGCACCATTTGTAATAACCAGACAAGTATTAAATAGCTACAGAGTGGCAAGACGAAAAGCATATGGAAAAGGGAAAAGAAAAATCCCTAACATTTCTTGTTATTTCCTACAAGGCAAAAAGAGATGAAGTGAGTATTAAAATTATCCTAAGAAGCAAAAATAAATGCTAAGAATGATTAGAAAAACAAAATGCTGTTTCATTTCAAATGTGCAAGAGAAAATCTGCTTTTTTTTTTTTACTTCATTAAAATGAATTAAATTAATTCAATTCATTCATGAGGTAACCTCTTCATTTCAGTCTAACCCCTCCACATCAGAGTGCCGGATGAAGGGGACATGGAGGGAAAAGAAGAGGCGGCTTCCTGGTGTGCTTTGTGCTGAGACTATTTTGGGTTGCATAGCAGCTGGTGGGCAACTGTGGGCAGCATCTATAAGCTATAGCAACGCTTGGGCTGATGGCTGGCAGCTGTGCCAGCCCTTGGATCAGTCCCGAGGCCCAGAAACGCAAAGACATCAAGAAACCGTTCTCCTCCCTTGTCTTGTGTTGAGCCTCCTGGGAGGCACAAGACAAAACCTGGCGTTGACATTCTTCTTGATCTCTATCGGCCAGAGCTTCCACACCAAAAACTCACAGAGACATCCACCCTATATCCATTTGCAGAATTGGTCCAACGTGATTCAGAGATCGCTCTTTTCTTACAGTCAGAATAATAACAAACTAGATATACGTCAGGTCTTTGGAATAACTGCTGGAACAAGATCAAATTGGTAGGCAGGATGTTTAGTCCAACAAAGCCTGGCTTTCAAGCCAGAAACATTTCGTAACAGTGCTCCCTTAGCTTGCTGCAGAAGATCCCTTTTGCTAAACTCAAGCACTGACCAGCACTGCCGTTTACAGGATACCTGGCATGGTCTGAATGCACTTTCTGAAATAATCTAACACAACTCCACAGCGGCTGTGTAAATTTAAGAACTGAACACAAGCTGGTACTTGTGCAATCACTGACCAAGACATTTGCTCTTGAGTTGATTCACACTGACAATGTAAATTGAGCAGGTTCTGGGAGGTACAATGCAAAGTCAGCGCCATCGGTACCGGAGCAGGCAGCGTTGGTTCCTGACTGCAAGGAAACATGCATTTTGGCATAACCTCTGCTGGAAAGAGAGGAATGCGACTGTTAATCCCTGGCTTCTGAATAACTAAACACAAAATGCTTGTGAAGAAAAAAACCCAACAAAATTAATTTTTTCTCCAAGTGGTTGCCAAACCTGACATAGACAAAACATCAAGCAGGCGGAAGATGCTGCAGTTTTCCCTAATCTCTAACTGCAGAGAGCACTCGGCCACAGCTCTCCCCTAGATTAGCGAGAAGATCAACAGCTCCTATCAAAGAGCAGCCTTTGCTCCTCAGCTGCAGCCTGACACCTGTCAGCTTCATCAGCTGGAATTGAAACCTTTTCTAAACCCTCCAGCTCCGCCCGGGAGCAGGCAGCCCAACCTGAGCTCAGCCTGGACTCATTCAGAGCCCAATGCCAATCGATAAGTGTCCTTCCTCCCATTGGCATCGGCAATCTGGTGCCTACGTTGGAGAGAAACAGTGCTTGCCRGCATGTCATGGGTCTGCTCCAAGGGCTCTCTGCTAYTGCCACGACGCCGGGACGTGACACYGGGGACCTAAATGAATGGAGAACYGGGGAGCCTCAGCAGCAGAGCCTCCTGCCCTGCCTGCACGAAGAAGCTCCAGACAGGTAGCACCAGTGCAAGGCTGGAATTGGAGTTACCACGGTGAACCACCCAGCATGAAATGACCTCATTGGAGACTTCCTCCTTACAGGATTTCTGGGGGATGCGGTAAAACTGATTGTAATGTTAATTTTCTTACAGGACTGCAGTGCTGTGCAGATGCTGAGCACCACTGGTTGCAGGAGCGGTCCCCTCCCCCTCAGGGACTGGGAATCCTGCTTGAAGTCATCAGTAAAAATAGGGTTTCACTAATCCCCAGTTGGTTGCATCACAGGAGTATTGCACACACGCACACAGAGCAGCGTCTGCTCCAGAGAGATCCAGAGCGAGGACTTCAGGGCTGTAAGGAGGTTTGGGCTGTAGCTTGCAATGGCTTCAGCATCGGTGGCTGAAGTCAACCCGCTGTGTTTTAAGTCTTATAAATGCTGTCATATTAAGCAGTGTCCCCTCATCCCATGGCAGAGGTGAACACTGCTTCCAAAATAACCTTAAATGCAACACAAATGGTTGGACGTGGCTGGTCTGCTAGGACAGCAGTTTTGGAAAGATTTATATATATATAATATAGAAAGATTTATATATATATAAATATATTTATATATATATATATGTGCGTGTGTGTGTGTGTGAAGGGCTGTGTACGGCACATCCTGACATAGACAAATACTGGAAATCTTTGCCTCCACTCCAGGATTCATCGACGCACCTCAAGGTGTAGCTAAGGCTGGGATTTTTGCTGTTGTACCAACAGCTGCACCAAGATGTTTGGTGACTGGATGATGTCCCTTCCACGACCTTACCCTGCATCAATCCTGTTCATGATTTGACTTCCTCCAATCTCCTCATTGTGCTTAAACATACCTTCAGTCCAAGGCAGGCACACCTCTTGGAATCTGGTTGTGCTGATTCCTGGTCCCAGGCAGTCCTGCAAGCTCTCCTAAAACACACAGCCTTGCAATTAAGAGGCACCACACTTGCACAGGACCAAGGGTTCAAGCTCTGTGGAAGCATGGAGTCAGAGGGGAGGCAGCTGCTCCCACATCTGTGGGCAGTCCCAGGGCATTTACATATCCTGATTTCACTCAAATCAAGTGTAAGTTTTTGATTAAAAGATCTATACGGCATTTAGCAGCATTTATCTGCTTTAAGTTTTCTTGTCTCCCCTCTCTTACGTTGGTTATTTCTCAGCTTCTCTTTCCATAGGTCTCCAAGATTGGAAGGGACGGTGGCAATTCTTTTGTTTCATCTCCTGCACTGAACAGGCAACAGAGTTTCATCAAGCTCTCTGCTGAGTCTATTATTTCTGGCTGAGCTAAGAAATATCGTTAAGTAAACATTGTACTCCTGGTTTAAAGACTTCTACTCATG
This sequence comes from Oceanodroma leucorhoa, assembly GCA_030449065.1. Lineage (NCBI taxonomy): Eukaryota > Metazoa > Chordata > Aves > Procellariiformes > Oceanodroma > Oceanodroma leucorhoa. The sequence goes on along the minus strand of JASVER010000021.1, from coordinate 4,122,477 downwards.
AGGAAGCCACCACATTTTTAGGTATAAGCACATATGTACATTTATGTGTGCACACATTTCTTTTAGAGATTACAGCATTTACAGATTTTCCAACAGGAATGACGCAAGAAGGCCCAATCCAGGAAGGAATTGTGAGATAAGCTTCTGTAGTTAACAAATAAATATATAGAATATGTGTTGAAAGCCCACTTCTGATCTCGTTCATTAAGTAATGGGTGGAGTGAGGGAATGGGGTCCCGTTTGTTAATGACTGCAGATTGATCTGAGTGGTCTGTTTGGCACACAGCTATCAGCAGTGCTCCTAGGACCAATGCCAGACCTTTTTCTCCAAAGGTGGATGCATAATGCTTCCTATCATGAAAAAAACAACTCAATTCAAATGAGTTATGTTGCCCAGACCAATCTGGAGAGGTACAGAGGAGCAAGGAAAGGTTTCATCTATTTAATTTACTAGACATAATTTAGTAATCTAGACTATCTAGGAATCTTGTTTCTGGTACCAAGAACAAGATCCACAAGATATGCAAAGACGTCAAAGCTATTTTTACTTGAAAAGTAAATCATGAACATCTACGGGAAGGTTAAATGAGTGCTCACATACAGAAGATGAGCTATGCTTTATTTTTAGACACACTCAGGTTTGCAGAGAAGGCCAAGCAACCAATTAAGGAAGCTAAAATGATGATGAAAGTGTCACCTAATAGATCTAAACAGCTCAGCTTTGTTTATCCCAGACTATCAAAAGTTCAAATGAACATCTCTAACTCTGACATGGTGTTTATAATACCTGAAACCATTTGGTTGTACTGGGGATAGGCTGAGTGTAGTATCTAAGTGGGTGTGCAATGCTACCTATTCTATACAGTTAATTTCAACTACCTAATTGGATGGATTGCACTAACTATAGCATTTAATTGAGAAAATAAAGCTTAATCTAGCAAGGTGGATTCGGTTGGTAAAATATGCATTTTGGCTTTGAGAAAATCTTGAGTTCATGCAACTAGGTTGAGAGCTCTGTTAACGTTGGGGTTCACATTGTCCATGTTTACATTACTCTGTTAGCTTATTCACGAGGGCTACTCATTTAGATCCACACAGCAGATCCTTAAAGCACCCTCAGAGTATGTGTATACAAGACCATACTGTGCCTAAGGCACCTCCAAATTTTCCCACAAATCCTCGTAGTATCCGCTCTAAGGCACTTTTACCACTTGCTCCTCACTCAGCTCATCAACATCACTCTCCAGACCTGCTGCTTCACTCATGTACTTATGGCCCCTGTGGTTACCTTGCCCAGCAGCACATTGCAGAGCGGCAGCTCAGCAGGGCAAGGGACAGAGCAAGAGCCTCTGGACAGCTCCACACAGTTTGCAGGATGGTCTTTGCAAAGGAAGCCAGTTACCATATTTCTCAGCACTATGACCTGTGCTAGCAAGCCGCTCTTCAGGACTCCAAGAGCATATTTCAACAGGACATGGCTCTAATCTCAAGTACACATTGGTAAGACATCCTTCCCCTTTTGACACCAGGGGAATGCTGATTTCAGGCTGTAAGATGCCTTCCCTGCCATCCAATTTTAGGTGTCAGTTTGGAACAAAATGGAAGAGCCCTACTGGCTCAGAACAAACTACCTCCAGATGTTCCACACAGTGAAATGCAAGCAGATCGCTGAATAAATCTGGCTTGCATTTTGTCATAGATGCTAGCGTTAGGTAGCCCTAATCGCTTGTTCCCTGAGTGTTTCACCTTTAATATCTAGGAGGCTACTCAGCATTGGTGAGGCCACACCTGGAGTACTGTGTCCAGTTCTGGCTCTCCAGTACAAGAGAGACATGGACATACTGGAGAGAGTCCAATGAAGGCCCATGAAGATGATGAAGGGACTGGAGCATCTCTCCTATAAGGAAAGGCTGAGAGAGCTGGGACTGCTTAGCCTGGAGGAGAGAAGGCTCAGGGGGGATCTTGTCAACATATATCACCTGCAGGGAGAGTGCAAAGAGGAGAGAGCCAGGTTCTTTTCAGCGGTGCCCCGTGACAGGACCAGAGGCAATAGGCACAAACTAAAACTACAGGAGGCTCAGTCATCATCAGGAAACACTTTTTTTACTGTGAGGGTGACTGAGCACTGGAGCAGGTTGCCCAGGGAGGTTGTGAAGTCTCCATCCTTAGAGATATTCAAAAGCTGTCTGGACATGGTCCAGGGTAACTGGCTCTGGGTGACCCTGCTTGAGCAGGGGAGCTGGTCCAAATGACTTCTCCAGAGGTCTCTGCCAACCTCAACCATTCTGTGATTCTGTGAGGCTGCTGCCCATAAATCTATGGCCAGTCTGTGAATTAGACTGGAGGGGACATCACATTCTTCACTTCTTATAATCTGGTGTAAGCAACTTTGCCTCTTCAAGCCCTTATTCCTTTTCCCATCTTCTCTGTTTTATCTTTTAGACTGTCATTTTGTTGGAACAGGAACTACCTTATCCTGAGCTTGTGCAGTACCTTATGCAACAGGATGATGCTCTCACTAAAGTCTTTTGATTGACACTGGAATGTTAAAAATCATAAAGATAAAATGGAAATCTAATGTTAAGTACCGAGTGCTTCATTTTTCCCCTACTTTTGAAGTAAAACTGAAGACTTCATTTCACCCACCTTGGCTTCCCGTCAAAGTCGAGTCAAAGGATGTTCCTGCAGCTGTGATTCTGAAATCAGACCACAAGAAACAGCCACCAAGCAAACGGCCATGCGGACAGACCCCAGCTGCCACTGCTCTCCCTGGACGGCAGGGCATGAAGTCAGCATGCTGGACAGCAGGTGCTGCACAGTATAGTCTCCATATGACCTTCATATGGACATCTCTAGTCCTCTGGTGTCTCTTAACTCATTCACTTTTCTTGTTTAAGCAGATGAGAAAACGGTGGGTTTTGTTGCTTTTTCTAACAGGTAAAAATCAAGCTTCTTCCATATTGTTAAAAGAATTTTTAGCTGTCTTGCAGCTATTGGAAAGAATTTTCAAGGTATTTTGCCGTTTGAGGTTGAAAAGTGTTCTTGTCTTGAAATATTTTGTCTAAGCTTACGTTCTTTGTCTAACTAAATCAGTAAACTGATGCGTGACCCAAACATAATGACTGCATTTTTAAATCAGTAAAAACTTCAAAGGAGCATGTTCATTGAAGACTACAAAACTGTCCTAGACATCAGGAAACATATACATATTCATTAGCAGTTTTTATTTATCTTCAAAACACTACAGTTCTGAAAGAGCAAATCAAACAGAAGTCTAAAAAGCCTTTGTATTCAGCCAAGACTTTTCCACAGCTTCTCAGGCAATGATTAGTGTTACTGCAGTTGCACTGAGTAGACAGGATTATTAATTAAGACATATTGGTTTGCTCTGGTGCGCTCTATCCTCAGCAGAAAATCTGTCAAGTTGTTGTAGTTTGTACAAAAGTTTTCTCCGCATACCATTTCTCATGTTTTCTAAAATGAAAAGCCACTCAAGGTCTTTGTGCTTTCAAATTTCTCAGGGCTATATTCACTGAAAACAGTGGCAAAATTCCTATGGACTACAATCTTAACAAAGTCAATCTAGAAATACATTTGTTACAGATTTAAAAGTATCTTGCTCTCCCCCCAACAGATAACCACATAACTTATTTTATGGGCCTTCAAGTCTGGGAACAACTGCCCAGCAGTCTCTGTTCCGTGGAACAACGGTCTTCAGGAGACTTGTGTTTGATTTGCCACAGAAATTAAGTCTGATCTCCTAAAGAGAGGAACAATGAGTCAACAGCCCTGTATAAGGCTGAGATTTAGGGGAGAGGAATTCAATTTTGCCATAAGGTCAAACTTCTTGTGTGATCTTGGACAACACCCTTGTGAAGGTCTACGCTGCTCTGTCTGGGAAGCAGTCTGACTGTGATGAATTGGTGTATCTGGACCCTCATGCTGTTGTGGCTGGCCTATTTCTGGGTCCTGAGCCAGGTCCAAATGAGTTCATGCTGGTATCTTTACACTGATCTGCATTGTAACCCTGAGGGTATGTCTGTAGTCATAGACCCGCAAAGACTGGAAAATTAGCCAACATTGAGTCCTGTGACACTAGACTGTGCAATATAGTTGAGGTAGCTCAAATATCCCTATAGACAGTCCTCCTGTATGATACAGCCCTCCTGTATCATTTCATTCTTCATTTTAAAATGGGGATGATAGTGCTGACTGGCGAGATGAGTCTGGCCACCTTGTTTTGGGGGTAACAGAGTTCAGTGAGCTGGGCCACTCATCCCCAGGGCCACAGGGTAATCTCTGATGTCTTCTCATTACTGATACAGGTGTAGCCACTCTCTTCATTCTAGGACTCATCTGCTTTTTAAATAATGATCCTATGGTAAATGGTGTGAAGTGAGATTGTGCTGACTGAGTAAATGGCCTGTGAACGTATCACAATCATCTCAACGCTTCCTGACAGTATTGATGCCTAACAGAAGGAAATGTCTGTTTTCCCTAAACCAAAACTGCAATGAAATATAAGCAAATTTGATCCAGACTTCAGTGAAAGGCAGTAAACGAGATATTTCTTCTGCTTCTTGAGCTACTTTTTCCAGTAGCTGCTCAGAGTGTAACTGCATACTGATTCTTAATCTTCTTCAAGTTTTGACCAAAGTGATGCTCTTATGAGGCCTGGACACTCTTACTAAGAATGGGATCTGCCTTTTCCTAGCTTTTGTGACTGTCCCTACCTCAAAGACCTCACAAAGTAAACGTACAAAGCAAGACAACCAATATATTTAAAAATCAGTCCTGAGGATCATAAAGGATCAGAGGGGCAATTATGAGAAGTGAAACAGCCACTGTCACAGCATGCCAACTCCACATAAAGTAAGTTGCATGTTTTATGTCCTAAAATAAGCACAGCCACTTCAGCATTGCATAAAGGTGTTCTTCGGAGATAAGCACAGGTCACAGCAACTTTTCTTCTACCCATCACACAGTCAACACACAGTCCTCGGCGTGTTCAAGGCTGCAGACTGCATTAGCACAAACTTCTTCCTGCAAGTGCTCATTAAAATTGGTCTTTCTTAAAAAGTGTTCCATCTGGAAATTTCACAGATTTTTTTTTTTTTTCAGATTTTTGTCTGAAAAATGAGCATTAAATGCCTTTTGGAGGTGTTTTTTTTTTCATTCTTCCCTCCAAGTTAAGAAGAGCATTTTGGTCTCAATGGCAAATATCAAAGCGTTTAATTGATATTCTTATCTTTCCTCTGTCAAGTAGACGTTACTGGATTCAGCCCAAATCCCTGTGTCCAGCAAAGCCAGAATTATCATCAGCAACCTGACATGACTATCTATGGTTTGAGTTCTGTTGTGCTTAGCTGGAGCTCTGTCTTCTTCTTTTTACAGTTTTTATGGCTCTTTACCTTTCTTATTTTTCAGCTCTCCTTACTCCACAAGTCTTGTAAGCATCTTTTCTTTGTTTAGGTTCTCCATAAGAGACTCCTCATACCTGTACTTAGTGGGAGGACATACATAAAACTGTTACACTTTCAGCTCCTCTGAGTCTGCTTCTCAGCCTGGAAGTTCCCTCTGCAGTACAGGTCATCTCTGACGAAGTGAAAGCTTGAGCCTAGATGGATGCTGTAAAACACTCCACAAAAAGTCCTACGACTATTCCAATTACGATGGGTAGTCGTCATACACCATCTGGCAGATGGAGGAAGACTTGATCTCTGGCTTTACTGAGAGGCTCTCTGCAAACATTAGGAGCTTGTCAGTGCTGAGGTAATGTAAAATTCTTCTACTTCAGCAGATTTAGGGTCAAGCTGTAAAACCAAAGAGATATCCAGATATCCACAGTGATGTGGAGCCTAATACAGAGCCTCCTACAGTGAATAGTCCGTTGGTTTCTGTGGGACTCCTCTGCGTGATGTGTTGTATGGCTGGTGCTAAAGATTTGCACACACAAAAAAATCATTGCTTTGAAATAATGAAAGCATTTTAAATTCCTTCGGATAATAGTATCATGAAGAGTTCACAACATACCCATGGAGAAGGATGGGAAGGAAATGGAAGCAGAGAAAGGTGTTGTGTCTTGAGGAAGGTCACAGAAAAGGTTGGCAGCAAGACTGAGAACAGAAACCAGGTGTTCTGGCTGGGGTTTTTGTAACAAGAAAACACTGTCTCTCTTCTCATAGGGTCCCTCATCTTAGCATAATGCTGAAGTAACTGCTGAGGGGACCATGTAAACCCAAGCATCAGCCAGCCACCTTTTCCAGTAAGTAAACTCCTAGAAATTTTGGCAGGCACCTACTATGGTGCCAAATGATCTCTTCCCCAGAACACAGCACCAACATATGGTCGTGACATGTGCAACATCGCGGCATTGTATCAGCAATACCTGGCAATGTCCTTTGAAAAATTCACTTGCATTAGATGGCACATTCAGATGCACACAACTTCAAAAGCAGTAATAACAAAAGTAACAGCTGTAGAGTCAGCCCTTACGGACTGGCCATTTCCCACAGGACTGTTTTACCTGCAGCCAGTGTTTTTTCCTCAATTCTTACTTAAAGTCTAAAGGACTTTTCCCTGATTATTTTTTCATATTATACAAGGTATTCTAATAGCTGCTGGAAGCTGAATACCATGTTAACAATACATAATTTAGTAAATATATGCCCATATTGACACTGAAAGAAAACCTGAGATTGCACCACCGTACTGTGTGGTTTTATTATACTGTAAGTACAGTCTCAAACATAATAGGATTTATTCATAGTATATTTACTCTGCTGAAGTGAGCATAAATATGTAAATGTCTAAGGCTTAGACTGGGAATTGCCTACTGCTGCTTTCAAGTCATGCAGCACTCTCGGCACTCTAAATGCAGGCTGACAGCAGAAACGGCAGAACTGTACTTCCAAGGAAAGTCTTACAGAAGGATCAAGCTTGCATATCATTACCTTACCCCTGACTTCTAATACAGAATGACAGTGGACACACAGTTGTAGCTTTCACACTACTTTAATGGAACAACTACACAGAGAGAGCGAGAGACCAAACATTGCTGATTGGGGCAGCCCCACCGGAATGTGATTTGAAGGAAGAAAAATCCGTTTTTATAAGATACCATTCAGATGTATGAAGCAAAATAATTTTGTGTTGAAATACATGTAAGCGAAGGGGGTTGATTTTGTTCCCTAGTTGTCAGGGAATAAAAGGACAGCAGAGTGCCTGCTAGCAGCACTCAGATAAAATCCTTTTCTGAGTGAAATAGGCATGAAGTATGTGGTGGGAAAGTTATTCTGCTGAAGCCAGTGGATGAAGCTCTGTTGGCTTCTCTGGAGTATGAGCCATCAGAGACCTGTTTCAAAGGCTTGCAGACATGAGAGGCTACACCAAGGTGAGGGAGCTCTATATGGGGTATATTAAGGTGAGGGACCATGCTTATAGCTTTCTCTGAGGCAGAAAGCTCAATCAGTTTTCAAAGTTGCAAATAAATAAGTAAAAAGACACAGCAGAAAAATTGCTGATGAGGCAATTACCAAAGGGTAGTTGGAGCAAGAGAGAATAATCCCAGCTTCGCAGCTGGGATTTCAGGTCTAAGCAAATATGTGAGTAATTGTTTTTAGCTGTGTACACATTTTAATTCAGACCTTTCCACTCACTTATTGCTTCCGTGCCAGATACTTTTTAAAGAATTGAATCAATTGCCCATAAAAGGTGTCATATTGTCAACAATGGGAATGAAATCCCCAGGTTACTGGAGAAACAGGCTTGGAGCAGCACTACAAACTTCCGCTCACCGCTGAGGCAATTTGCCTCTCGCGTAACCTGGAGGGTATCTCTCATTATAATTGCTACTCGGTCCTGGCTTGAATTGCTCCAAGCACTTCTAATACAATCTGATCCCTTCAGACCCTGCTTTATTGCCCCCGTTCAAGCATGAAGAATTCAAGCTGGAACAGGTGCAGAGCAGGATGATTAATACAATCTGGGGAACAGGGACTCTTTCACAAGCAGAGCTGCCAACGCTATCAATTTATGTGGTAGACAACTGCTTTGGGCAGTAACCTACTGGATTTCCAGTATCGGGCAGCTTAGGTTCTTGGATGCCTGGAAATTCAGGAGAATTTCACAGAGCCCACACAAAGCAACTTGAGGTGGAACGAACAGCGAGTCTGATACGCCCCTGGTCCCTGCAGGGGTACAGAGTCAATTTGTGGTTGTCACTTCTGGACCTGCAAGGGCATAATGGTACTAACGTAGCACAGTAAAGGCTAACTGCTGTCGGGGATTGCATGGGAAGGGGAAGGAAAAACGCTGGCAAGGAAGAAATGCCACTTATGCTAAAAGATAATGTCAGCACATAAGAACAAACAAGTATGGATTGGCCAGGGATACAGTCACACTGTAAACTGGAAGATTTCAGCTAACTATTAGTATAAGGATGTTGCACAACAGCCTTCCTCTGAGGGAGGGGGAGGCAACAGCCCAGCTACCTCTATAAAAACGCTTGAACCTTTATGAAAGGATTCTATTAAAAAAGTGCCTGTAACATTAGGGATTACATCTGCTAAGTCCAAAGATCCTGTCCTGTGCCCTTATGTGCCTTTCTCACAAAAAACATATGATTTCTCTCCTTTCTCTGGAACTTCCTCTGTGTTCTTCTCCACTGAGCATTAGCAGTAGTATTATTTTGTATTTTCCAGTGTGTTCATCTTATTTTAAGTGCCAGTGCTTTGTATTAACCTTAATTTCTTCATATGTTTTCTGCTTACATGTCTTTACATCACACAGGTAAAGGACTAGAGATTTTGGCATCATTTAGCTTAGCTGACAACACAATCATTAAAAGAACTGTCTTGAAATTATCTGTATTCCCCATTTTCTTCTATTGTGTGATAGCAATTTTTCCTAAACTTTACAACATAATCACAATTGTAGCCCTCTGAAATCAGCAATGAATGAATCTCTTGTATGACCATGGCATCATGGAGTCACTGGAAAATCTCCTGCAGATCAGAGGCTGAATTTCCACTCGAGCTGCGAGATGGTGCATTGTGAATAAAAACTACATAAATCCTACTAATTTCACCCAGTGAAGGCCACTGGTAACATTCTTCCCTGTTACAACCTCCCTTACAAAAGTCCATCTGAATCTTTAATACTAAGCCATGAAGAAAAGACAACCACCTAGAACTTAAAAAATAAGGTCTTTTCAATTAATGATTTAAAAACAGGGGAAGGCACCTTATGTACCTTTTTCTTATCTTCCAGATAAAGACCTCTTGGGTAAGATTGGTAAATCCTTATCTGCTAGATAAAGGACCACTATGATGGGCCTTATCGCTTAATTAAATCCTAGTACTATGTACAATGAAGTCAATAATTTGTTATACAAGATAGCACTTCAAACTGTGGCTGCATTGGATAATACATCCCTATTGGTTCCCTGTACCACAGCACACTGTAATGGGTCATGTTCCATAACCTGCTCCTGGGCTGCAAGGAACTCATTATAGAAAAGGTGCACAGCTTAATGTGGAAGGGCTGTGATAAATCGACCAGATAAACTAAGGTCCCCGGATGAAACTGAATTGATATGTAGGGCCTAATTCTGTCAGTCTTCCATGTAAGGAAATTAGTTGAATGTGAAAGATTTGTGGATTTTGGCCCAAATAAAATACTGATGCTGTTGATCACAGTAATGGAAAAAAAGTATAAGCAAAGTTAATGTTAGAAGATGTTGTGAAACCCATGGAACAAGTGCAGCCTCTGAAAACAACTCATGATAAGGTCTAAATCCTGACCACCCTTTTACTCATTAAGGTTCACAGCACTCAATGCATTTACATCCACACATATCAAACTGGCTGGATGGCCAACAAAGAGTTGTGGTGAATGGAGTTAAATCCGGTTGGTGGCTGGTCACAAGTGGTGTTCCCCAGGGCTCAGTATCGGGGCCAGTTCTGTTTAATATCTTTATCAATGATCTGGACGAGGGGATCAAGTGCACCCTCAGTAAGTTTGCAGACGACACCAAGTTGGGCGGGAGTGTTGATCTGCCTGAGGGTAGGAAGGCTCTGCAGAGGGATCTGGACAGGCTGGATCGATGGGCCGAGGCCAATTGTATGAGGTTCAACAAGACCAAGTGCCGGGTCCTGCACTTGGGTCACAACAACCCCAGGCAACGCTACAGGCTTGGGGAAGAGTGGCTGGAAAGCTGCCCGGCGGAAAAGGACCTGGGGGTGTTGGTCGACAGCCRGCTGAACATGAGCCGGCAGTGTGCCCAGGTGGCCAAGAAGGCCAACGGCATTCTGGCCTGTATCAGGAATAGTGTGGCCAGCAGGAATAGGGAAGTGATCGTGCCCCTGTACTCGGCACTGGTGAGGCCGCACCTCAAATACTGTGTTCAGTTTTGGGCCCCTCACTGCAAAAAGGACATTGAGGTGCTGGATTCTGGTGTCCAGAGAAGGGCGACGAGGCTGGTGAAGGGTGTGGAGAACAGGTCTGATGAGGAGCGGCTGAGGGAACTGGGGTTGTTTAGTCTGGAGAAGAGGAGGCTGAGGGGAGACCTTATCGCTCTCTACAACTACCTGAAAGGAGGTTGTAGCAAGGTGGGTGTTGGTCTCTTCTCCCAAGTAACAAGTGACAGGACAAGAGGAAATGGCCTCAAGTTGTGCCAGGGGAGTTTTAGACTGGGTATTAGGAAAAATGTCTTCACCAAAAGGGTTGTCAAGCATCGGAACAGGCTGCCCAGGAAAGTGGTTGAGTCACCATCCCTGGAGGTATTTAAAAGACGTGTAGATGTGGTGCTTAGGGACATGGTTTAGTGGTGGGCTTGGCAGTGCTAGGTTAACGGTTGGACTTGATGATCTTAAAGGTCTTTCCCAACCTAAATGATTCTATGATCAGGGCCAAAAAAGAAACTGGTCAATAGTAGTTATAGCAACTATCACCAGATATCACACTGGGAAGGTCTCCCTGAATACTAAACCCAGTCTGAATGATTCTTTTCCACACAAACATATTTGCATAAAGAAGTCTAATAATTGCAATGCTTCATTTCACCAATTGGCTTATTGGTAAAGTGCTAGAGTGATCTGTTCCTGAGTTTCTTTGGCAACAACACTTTTGTACATACGGATAATCCATAAAATCAGGTGCATTGTATCTCTGAGTCTCTGAAGGACTCTATTATAGCCTAAACCCATTACACATTAGACCCAGCAAACACAGAAATGGCTTGATCCTGCAGTATGCGCTGAAGCTCTACAAGCCAGGAGCCTTTTCCTGGTAAATGTGGAAAAATTTAGACTTGAGATCTGCTACTGGCTCTAATCTTGCTCAGCACTATAAAATAGAGATTCTATGGTTGGGATTTATTTCCCTTCACTTTTATCAAGACAGGTCTCCCACAGCTAAGGGCTGACATTCAGCCCATCTGATGTAACTAAACAAAGGAGGTTCACACAACTAGCTTAGATTAGCTATCTAACTTTTAGCCAACTAGAGCTAGAGAACATTTCTTTTTCCCTTAGAAGGAATCCCCAAGGACTGTCTGAGCACACAGCTGTAGCAGTGCTATGACACAGATGTATGTCCATGAAGGATGGGGTATCAAAATTCTTGGGTGCTCAGTAAGACAAAAGGTCCAGATGCAGATGATGTTCACACTAAAGATTGCTTTGAAGTGTGTTATCTTTACTTATTTATGCCAACGACATGCTCAGAACTACACCGTCAATGTTAAGCAGAGACAACTCCTGGCCACCAGGATAAACAGGAGTAATCATAAAATTACTCTAGATTAATCCAACCCAAATCATCCCTGTTAGAGCTATTCTATAAACTTAGCATCTCCACACATTTACAGGGTTTGTTACAATCACATTCATGCTTTCATAAAGCTGAGGGCACAAAAACTGCTTCCAGGAACCACTGGTATCGAGGCCAGGCTAAATACGCTCTAGTTGCTAGAGCTGTGTGCAGGAGTTCTTGGATTTCACAGCTGGGCACTTCTAGCAAATTGTACTCCTTTCTGTGCATAGTCCCGAAGGATTTCCCCATAAATGCATAGACCTAGTTCTCGCATGTCTGGCAAACTCTTCCTGTATGCTTGCCAAGTTTTAAAGGGCAAGGAATCAACAGCTGATAATTTATGCCAGAAACCTACAATAATCCAAATTCACCCCTCGTGTAATTCTGGTAAAGCCAGCAGAGTTCCAGGGGAGAAGTTGTTGGCTTAGCAAAGTAAATTTTCACTGACATTTGAGGAATACACAGTATCAACTAAAGCAGAGCTAATTATTGCTACTATTATTTGCATTGCAGTAGTTCCCAGAGGCTTTTAACAGGATTATAGCCTTCTGGTACGAGGAGTTCTTAGGAACGTAAGCTCTGATCTGGAAGTTCATGTATGATAGCTGACATTTGGTACCTGTGCACATCTCTACGTTCAGTGGGGCTCTACAGAGCACGGGGCTTTGCTCACAGGTATGGGCCACAAGAATCTGGGCCACAGAAGTTGCTTGTGATGCTCTGAGGTTTGCCTAGAGCCATCACATGTCTTTCTGCTCTTTACACAGTGGAAGGGGCCAGCCTGGCCTGTGTGTAGAGAAAGCAAGCCCTTCCCAAACCTCAGCATTTGGGCAAGGGCAACGATGCTGTACATTGGCTCCTTGTCAGGAAACCCTGGGACACACTCAACCTTTACTTATTCTGATATGTTTATCATGGGGTACCACTCCCTTTGCCTAAGAATAGGGCATCTTAGACATTTTCCACTTTATTCCGAGTCATTCTTGAAAGGAAGGACTACCTTATATTTGTTAGCTTCATCCTGATTCCCCTGCTGCCTCTGACATCAAATGGGCTTCCTGGTGAAACAAAGTGAAGCTTAGTCAATAAGACTTCCAGCATCCAGGATGAAAAAAAAATAATTATAAATAAAATGCTGTAATATGTTTAACACTTGGATTCCTCCAGTGTTTCTGGATTTCTTTTCTCTAGATACCTAAAATATATTGCAAACACTGGGGTCCATGGCAATACCCAGGCTTCTGCGTGCCGTGCTCAGTTCAGAACCCAAAGTTACAGCCCAAACTCCCCTGCAGCCAGTTGGTGCTGGTCATAATTTATATATTTTACACTATACTTCAACAATATATGCGTTCTGTTGAGATTTTGGTCTTTGGTGGGTGACCAGCTTTCTAGGGACTCCACATGTGACACATTAATAACACATTTGACAGGCACATTGCTTGTTTAGACCATTTCTCAGCACACAAGCTCTCCTGTTCCCCAGCCTAGCAGCTGTTTCAGGGGTCCTTAGGTCACGTTGCTCTGAAGAAATTACAGATGAAATAAGATGCATCAAGAGGATTGCAGACAACAAGGCAGATAAGCTGCAACAAGTGGATAAATAAATAACAAGAATGGGGGAGGAAACGGAAAGAAAAATTACAGCAATAAAAGCTGCTACACATGAACACTGCCCGCAGCTCTGAAACTACGGTTAGTCCGGAGGCTGTAACACACTCAGAATGCCTTCTGTTCAAAGTTTATCACACCAGTGTTTTTCGTATATTTTAATTGTTTCAATCCTCATACCGTTCTCTTTCCGTAAGCAAGATATTTATTAGTTTTTAAAGTCTTTCCCATTTCCTACTCTGCCTTTGCCCTTCTGGGGAATATGCTCTAAGAGAAAGCATCTTTCACCTGTGTGTATCTTTTAAGAGGTACTGCTGCCTCCTAAGATTGCTGCCACTGTCAATAGGTCATAGATCAGGCCCAGTGGCACCTACAAGAGAGAGAATTTGCTTTTGCACCCCTCATTTGTACACAAAATCTCCTGTCAGGTGTGACAGAACATTTGCTGCATCACAGGATGTTGCTGAAATAACTCAAGACCTGTTTAATGTCCGATTTGGAGGAACTTGTCCGAAGACAGGCTTAACTTCGAATGGAAGAAGGTGCCTCGGAATTAGATGTCACTTTGAGAGGTTAATCACAAGAAGGTCATGAGCCAAACCCATGACTGGACCACCCATCTCAGCCAGCCTGCCATGCTATGAACACTCAGTCTGGTTTTGCCAGACCGAGTGGGACTAGAACAAAAGTTCACAAAGAAGTAACTGTGGTTAAAAAATAAGACAGAAGCACATTTTCTCTAAGGAATTAGGAGCCATTTGTTGTTGATAACACTGTTCTTACTACCCTCGTATTAATTTCAAGCGTTTAATGGAATCAAATTTGGAAGTCTGCTTTACTGGATTTCTGACTGGCAATTTTTAACCATTTAAGTGTCCGTGCAAAAATAAATAACAATTTAAATAAATTTCAAAAGACAGATTAAAAATTATTGTGTCTGCTCAAAAAATAAGCCACTAAGTATTTTGGAAAAAAATGTTAAAATCCAAAACTAGCATAAATAAAACTGATAGCGACTATTGCAGTGGAAACAGCTTAATATGAAGTTAGGACACAACAATTTTTACCAAAATATTTCAAATAATCAGAAAAAAAGAAGTTTAGCATTATTCTCCCCAGCTTAGAGAGGGAAATCTGAGGTAGCAGATGCAAGGCAACCTGCTCCAGTAATGCAGCAAGCGAGTGCAGAACCAGGATTACAGGTTTCTTGAGTTCCGGCTCAGTTATTTACTTAATCTCCTTGCAAGACAATCTGTTGCCTTCCCAACTGCAGCTGGATTTGCTTTGGAAGACACGCAGGCAAATACACTATTTATGCAGAACTTCCAAAAATATTTAAATAAATTGATGATGATTAGTTCATATAAAGTCATTTTAATTCATGGATTTCAGAAGCAGCAAGTATGTTAACCCCCATTTACAGAAAGACACAAGCACACCTGCATTTTATAGCACAGGTTAGGTAGTATCGAGAAAAAGTTAAGAGTTGTTTATACAGAGTCCAGAGCACCTGTAGTTCCTGGAATTTGAGAACTCATAGAAAGTCCTGAGTGAAGGCGAGTAGAGTCACCATATTTCTATCTATCATGGTAGTTTAGGTCCCTGTTCCACACCTGCTGAAGTTCAGACATCTGGGAACGGCCACTTTTTTGTACCAGAGCTGCGCAAAATGGCTGAACGGTATTAACAAAGAGAGTAATAGTGAACTACCCTGTTAGTCCTCTTTAATATTAGATTGATGTGTTAAGCAAATGGTAACTTGATTTGTGTTTGGTCTGTCAGTCATGGAAATCAAATCAGCTATTAAAATGAGCAAAAATATGGAGCATAAAATACCTATAAAATACACTCTTCTACATATCTGAATGCCACAAAGATGCTCATTGTGAATACTGCTTATGTTTAACACTTCACCTCCCAGCCCCAAACAGCACAGATGATACACAGAATTATGACAAGAGAGCTGCGAATTGTAACAGGCTGCTGCTGAGAGCGGCCGAGTCTCGCCCCACACACTTCTCCTCCATCCAGCCTTTAAAGGGTCCAGAAGACTCCCTCCCTTGCCAGGAAATCCTTTTGTGTTGCAAACCAGCTACCCAAAAGAAAGATCGATACCAAGGAGCGATGGCTGAAAACCTGGCCCCACTGAAATCACCATGGTTCTTTACCATTGATCGTAGTAGTGTTCACATTTCACCACCTCCACGTCAGGCAATCAGAGCTCGACTGAGGGACTATGTATTAAATTATCAGCAAGCATCACCTGCTGATGGTCTATTTCCTAAATTAAGTCAGAATTTGGCTGTGAGTTTGTAGGAATATGTAAAGAATAAATCTCTAGCTGTACAGTTGTGAAGAAAATCTAAAAAATGAGACCAAATGCAATGCAGAGATAAGTCTGCAGGGAGCCTGGAACAAAGTGACATGAGAACTTTCCTATTCTCATAGCGAGGGTTTAATCAGATAACGCCGATAATTTAAATACTAACATTGTTAATTATTTCCATGAGGACTTGTCCACCTGGGAAAGTTTTGCCGTTTACTTGAACTAGTCTTGTTATAGTAGGCTCCATTAAACTGTTTTAGATCAGATTGGGTTTCTTCACAAGTGATGTAGCCTAAAAGTTTGTTTTATATCAAGGCACAATTTTATACCGTGTTTAACCCGGTCTGTGCAGAATGCCACAAGTCCTGATTCCCCCATTAAAGGGAAAACTAGGAAAAGGCGGGAAGGAAACTCAAAAGGAAAACTCTTTGTGGTGAATTACTTTTCCGTGGGATCAGTGATCCAAACTGATCTACTGTGCAGCCACATGATCACTAGGACCTTTGAAAAGGACAGGGGGAGCAGCCAGGAGGGAAGCACTTAAGAGAAAGGGCTAGCAGAAAAGGACTTTTAGCTTGCAGTGAAACTGGATTTAACCTGACACTGAGCCTTTAAAGCATGCACCCAGGTGAGGTTTGAGTGGAGAAGCAAGAACTACATGGCCTCAACTATTTTGGTTTAGTTTATGCAAGCATTAACTCCCCTGCACACTCAAGCCTTAACAGATGGAGGACCGCAGATCTACCTAACATAGCCCAAACCACTCCTTTCATGGTGCATTTTAACCCCATTAACTCATGGGTTTGTTTTTTTTCCACACAAGAGGCAGATGAATTTGGGCGGGTCTAGCTGGACCTACAACCTACTGAAACCTCGATGCAACCCTATGTAAGCTAGGCATTTCGCAGGTGGTGTGAGTAGCCTCCCACTTTGGCAAGAGCCATCTACAGATCCTCGGCAGAGATGCGTGGGAGAGCTGAAAAGCAGCACCTCTTTCTCTATGCGTCCCGGTCAGGTAGAGGCACCGCAGCCAGCTCGGCCGCCTCCGCACACAGCCAGGCTGCGGACAGCGGCCTCCCTCAGGGCCGGAGGCCGGCGGGCTCGCTCCCCTGTGAGGGGAGGCTAGGCCCAGGCACCACGGACTGCCCGCAGGGACAGGGTGCGGAACCCCTCAGGCACGGTTCGACGCCCCTTCCCCGGAGCCGCTGCGCAGCCCGCAGAGCCGAGGCCCCAGGGAGCTGCCGCCGCCATTTCGCTCGCACAACACCCCCGCCCCACTGCCCCGTGCGCGTGCGCATCCCCGCCCCTCCGCCCGGGCACGTGCCACTCTGTGGCACATGCGCACTCCTGCCCAGCCCGCCCGGCCGGCGCCGCCGGGAGGAGGCCGTCCGACGCATGCGCAGAGGGCGCTGACGGTGGCCGGCGTGCGGCGCGCCTGGGCCCCGGCTAACCAACCAGCGGCGCCCGCTGCCCGCCCTCCCCGCGAGGGAGGGACCGCTCCTCCGCCACCCCATGATGCAGCGCGGGGGCGGCGGCGACAGCGACGGTGGTGGCGGCGGCGGCCGCCATGTTGTGGTAGTTTGTTGTTCTCCTGCGGTGGGTGCGTGCGGAGGGGCGGCGGGAGGGGGAGCCGCCGGGCGCTGAATCCGAGCCCTTCCCCATCCCCCCGCTTCCCGCCGCTCCTGGGGGCGGCACGGGGGTCGCCGCCGGGAGCCGCCGCCGCCTGGGCAAGGCGAAGAGCCATGGCTGCCGCCCTGGGAGGAGGCGCAGGTGGGTGCTGCGGCCGCGAAGGGCTTCGCCTAGGGGAGGGCGGGAGCCTCGGGGCTCCGGGGCCTCGCCTGGGGGAGCGGGGCCGGCTGCAGCCGCGGCGCGGGGCCTGGCGGGGGGCGGAGTGGGCGGTGGGGCCTTCCTGGGGCGGTGACGCCGCCGCCCCCCGCCGCCTCTCTGCCTTCCGCCTGGGCGGGGGCGGCGAAAGCGTGCTCGGGGGTACCGGCGGGGCGCGGAGCGGTGGGCCCCGCGCTCCCGGGAGGGAGCAGGAGCTCCCCTGGCACCGCAAGGCCCCAGGGCCTCCTCTCTTGCTAATCGGAATCGGCATAGTGTGGTGTTCGGAACTGTTATCTCCCTTTGGCCAGGGCAGGGCCGGGAAGGGGCAACAGCTTCATTGCTCTCCGCAGGTGTGGGACCTCTGGGTGGGGTGGATGTGTTTATTTAGAGACATTCATTCCCATAGTTTTTGCAGCTACATTATGTGACCTGTTTGAATAACTTATGTCTCATCTGGGGAGTAGTTATAATTTATTTTACAGACTGCCAAGAAGCAGAAGGTCTCACTTGGAAAGTGTAAAATGAAGTCAGTGCTTGATCCCAGGACTCTTAGGCACGCCACTGCTCTTCTTCTTGACTAAGGACACTTCTCACAGCATTTTAAACGACAGCTCAAAATGCTCTGTGCTTCTGATTGGTATATTAATCAAATTTTAAAATGAGAACATTTGGTTGAGTGATTAAAAGAAAGACTTGCAGTGGTCACACTGGGGTGGTCAAGAGAGACAGTTAAGAGAACATGTCTGTTTCTGGTGCTGTGGGCCTTGCTTTCCCTAGGAATAACAGTTTGATAAAGACTGGTCAGAGTTGTCAGATGACCTACTTGTCCTTGTCTGTACAAAAGTTTGTGATGATTTTAGTCAGTGTTTTTTCTGTAAGTAGGTGTCACGGAGAAGAGTGTGGCTTGTCCTCATGATCACTCACCTAAGTGGTCAGACTGTTCGACATTGCTAGCTTAATTGGTAACAAAGTACGTAAACACAATTAAATTTCTTATTGAAGGTAAATGTTACAAAGAAATTCCCAAATTTAGGAGTTGAGGGGTTTGGGAAGAAGGCTAGGAAGGACAGCACTGATTGGTAAAACGGTAAATATTTGAATATTTTAGACATTGTTTTAATGGTGTTAAATATCTTGCAATGTTTAAGTTATTTTACAAAAATCTTTGTGCTAGTTTCTGTGGTTCTGATCAGTTATTTGTGATGTGGAGTAAACTGCATGCATGTTCTATCTCTGGAAGTTTTTTTCTAGTATTACGAGGAGAGAGTAATTTGAAGTGTCACTTCTGAAGCGTTTTAGTTCTTGTGTTTAAAACTCTGCTGCAAATTGAAAGAGCATGCTTTCATGTACAAAGATGTATGCAACAGACAACCTTCCACTAAGCAGTGAAATTTTAGTTTCAAGACTAGTTTTTTTGTTGTGGAGTCCCATTTGTGCCTAACCATGGATTAGGATCCCTTTCTACTATGTGGGCACAAGCAGTTAGTTGTTCAGCATTAACACAGTGCTCATCAATAAATGGTGGCCACTGAAATATGATTCTTGCCCCATATAAACAGTGTTTGTTTAATCTAGATGATCGCTGTGTAGCACTTGCCTGAATGAAGAAACCCAGAGGTGTCACACACTTATGTCTGTATGACTAGTCAAGGAAAATTCCTGGTTGAAATTGCTAAATACACTTTTAAAACCCAGTGAAAAAGCCTAGAACTTACAGGAATGGTATATGCAACTCTTTTTTGGAAAGGGACTATCATCCAAAGTCAATAGTGGTAACAAACGGGAAAAGAAGGCATACAGGGTGAAAAGCCCAGGACTACGTGGTTGTTTAGCTTAAATGTTTTTGGTCAGTTAAAGTTTTAACTGTAGGAACTAATGTTTTGGGTTTAGTTTTTGGATTTTTGGGGGAAGGGAAAGACTTTAAAATATGGAGATAACAGCACCCCAGTGTTTTCTTAAAAAAAAAAAGGCTCTAATGATTGGTAAAGTCGTATGAAATAGGTCTTGGAAAAATAAATGGAGTGTTAATTTGATGGCATTGCAGGGTAACAGTTGACAAAGTGAGATAGCTTTGGCTTTGAAGATGCAAATTAAAGTTTAAATATTCTGTAAGGATATGATGCAGGGCTGAAAAATGTGAAATGACTATATCAGCTGAACATTTAAATATATTCGATGGGATGGAAGGAAGGTAATTTGTCTGTTGGACAGCATGTGTGGACTCATTGGTCATTTGTAATTTTTTAGGTTCTTGGGGAAATACTGGCTTGATTCATGAGAATAAAGTACTCATATGTACTTTTGTGACCAGATACTTGTGTTGGTGCAGCTAAGTTTTCTAAGCATAAAGGTAAAGGCTCTTTTGGTGATAGGTTTCACAAACATAAACTGGAAAGTTTTCAAATGGTGGTCTGTGAGGTCTCTGGAAGTGGTTCACAGCTTCATGTTACTTCACAAATTCCTTTGCCTATGCAGCCTGATTCAACTTGCTTCTAATTCTAGAATGGCTGCATTGAAACAGAAGTTCAAGGTGGCTATGCTAGTGATGGTGAGGGACTTTGAGGGCTTATAGTTGCTCATTAGTCCATTGATATGGTTAAGACAATGGTTCCCAAACTTTGATTCAAACTTTCATATAAAAACAGAACCAGAGCAAACACGTTGAATGCTGAGTAAAATCACCTTACTTAAAGGGCAGCGACAAAGAGGACGGAGGCCCTCTCTTCACAGGGGGCCACATGGAGAAGACAAGGGGCAACAGCTACAGGTTGCTCCAGGAGAGGCTTCACTTGATATAAGAGACTTTTTTTTTTTTTTTTTTTTAACAGTGAGAACAGCCAATCACTGGAACAACCTCCTCAGGGACATAGTGGAGTCCCCATCACTGGAGGTTTTCAAAATGTGATTGGACAGGGTGCTAGATAATCTATCTCAGTCTTTCCCACGAAAGGCTGGACCAGATGGTCTTTCGAGGTCCCTTCCAACCTGGGCTGTTCTATGATTTAGTGATCATCTGCTTATAGTGTAACGTAACAGCTGTGTTGTATAGATGCTGAAATTTTTTCTTGGTATTTAAAATCTAGCTGTAAATTGATTGCAGTAATCTCATTTAGGGAAAGATGGTTACAGGGTAAACAACAAACCATCACTAAAACAAAGCAAGGAGCACTTATAATCTAGATTGTCTGCCATACTGAAGTAAGGGAAAACTATTACGTGTTTTCTTCCTTTCAGATTAATTCACTTCTGATGAGCTTCTGTGGTCTAGAAGACTTGGAGCGTAGACATCCTTGGGGTGTGAATCATGACAGGGGATGGGGAGAGGGAGGAACTGAAGAGGGCCCCATCTATACGTCTACCCCATATTCCTGCTGGAAGTCCTGTACCAAGAGTAGCTGAATGGGTGTTTCCTTACCTCTGAGCCTGTTATGTTATTCCTCCAGCTTGAATTTAAGCTGTCATCAGTTTAATTTCGTTTTAACCAATCTGAGGACTGCTGTTGTCCTCTCAGCAATGTAGTGGCTTTAAAAATCTCTTGTGAAGCTGTTGATAAAAATTGGAAAAAAGCTTGTACTGCTAGCACAGCAAGCACCTTTCTCTGTGTTGTGGGTCACTATCCAATTCAAAGATGTAGTAAAAATTCTCCAGTGTGACAAATTCAATTGAATTTGTCGTGCTTCAGGCTATTTGTCAGCAGCATACGGGGACTGGAAATAGATTCTGCATTTGTGCCTAGATGAAAGTGGCTGGAGCGCTGCCTGTGTTTTGGTCTCTGTGGGTATTGCATCTTACTTTATTAGGTGGACTGATGCAACTGGTCACTATAACTTAGAATTATATTGGAATATGCACACACTAAAACTTGTCTAAGTGTCAAAGGCCTACAGAGTTCACAATTCATGAAATACAAGTATATGATCATGGGCTATTGTACCACTTAAGGACTAGTGCCAAAAAACATTACTACTTGAACAGGCTTGTGGCAGACAGATTTGCTTTAAAGCATAGCAATTTTAAATCTCTTTATGCTTCTTTGACAAGCTTTCGCTGAAAGTCATGTTCTTCTGATTGTTCTCTCATTTCAGGTCACCTAAATTAAACATAGCTTTAGTGTTACTTGTTTTTACAGAAGCCAAATCATGCTTTATTGCATCAAATACTAAACCTCAGATTTTAGGTCACATAGAACTTGTCCAGAATAATTTAAGATGATGGTTGTCACTGACTTGACCAAAAAACGTCCAAGTAAGTGATTGGTCCTGTGTTATGTTCTGCTGTAATGCAGCCTCAGTTTTAAAGATAACTTTTGGTGGCTGTGAAAAGTGCTGGAGAGTTTCTGGAGAGTTGCAGTTTYTCATTGGTGTCCAAAGCCATTTGGGAACTGAGTTCATGTGGATTTCATTTAAACTCTTGGCCTTCATTCACTTCATTCACTGTTCAGCGTTTGTGAGGCAAGGACTATGACACTTTTAAAATGTTTTTCCAAAGCATATATATTTTCAAATCCAAGGAGAATTTTGAAATGGTTGTTTTTTTTTTTTTTTTTTGGCTTGGTGGTTCTGCCTTTAAATGTAGTTTATTTTAAAAAAAAAAAAAAGGTACTATTTCTTTCAAGCAGTGGTTAGAGAACTTCAGTTCCAGGTAGCATATCATAATTAGTTGTATTCTTGTTTATTGCTAGTGACTTGCTTTGCATCATGACAAACTCTCTAAAAAAAGTTGGTTTTGAGAAGGTGAAAAGAACTTATCTCCTGTAGAAATTAATTTTTCTACTTTATTTCTTTGAGGAAGCTAAACTATTCTATAGGAGTAATTTGGAAAGAAAACATGAAATATACTAGTTGAGGGACATGTTATGCAATTGTCCCATTGTTACAAAGACTTAGTCACTGAATACTTAAGGCTTCTATGAGTAATTGTTTACTAATCTAAAGACTCCATGATATCCGTCCCTGAAAGGATAAACTAAACTGTTTGTGTTTGAGTGTGATGTATTTTTTGCATGTGTGTTCTTGTGCATAATGCCAGTGGTAGGAGTGAATGTGATTTTTATGATGGTGTAGAGAGCTTGATTATCTATAATAAATGAGGCTGGATTTGTGGTGTGCTTTATAACGTGTTAGGTTTACATCACAGACTCAGGTTCAGGAGTTCCTGTTGACCTTGTGCTTTTACTGCTAGATGTTGTTGTGGTTTGTTACCAGAAGTTTTCATTCAGCTGGTGTTAATAATACATGCACATTGCTAGTCTCTGTTTTAGACACGGCTGTTCCTTGTGAAACTTGTTATTCTTTTGTATTGCATAGCAAGAGATACTGAAATTCAGTTCATTATCGGGCAGAAACATAGGGCTGCTTTTAAATGGTATACTCAGTTCCTGAAAATTGAGGCTTTACAATACCTGTGTGTTGTGTAATCTTTTGCAATGAAATATGAAGAAAAATATTCTGTAGAAATAAACTATTACATAAAGATAAACCGGTAAGCTGTTTTTAATCTGGAGACTTGTGCTTGAAATGCTGTCAAGTTGTCATGTTGAGTGTTTTAAATATGATTCCAGGGAATAGGATAGATCAAGATGGACTTGTTATGTTCAGCATTAAATCTAAGCATAGAGAAATGGTGTTTTTTCATGTGGTAAATGACTTTTTTCCTCTAGTTTTCTTTTTCCTTTTTTTTTTTTTTTTTTTTTTAATAGCTCCCTTACCTGTTCTGCCCAAAGGCAGTGCAGCTTAGTTACTTTATTAATAGACCTGTTGGGTAAACAGTGTGTAATACTTTTTTATCCATTGAACTGTTGGATCATTGTGGCATCTTGGTCTTGTTTTGGATAAGGAGAAATCTTTGATGCTTTTTCAGTGCCTAAAACTAATAGTGTGTTTGATATTCATGATAGCGTAATATTGAAGCAAACCAAAATACAAAGTTTTGAACTGTTAAGGAGGTTTATGAGACAGCATGTGGTTAGTGTTCCAGAAAGCATGCAGGTATATTTCTAGGAAGATGAACGACGAAAGGTTTTTCCTAGTCTAGAAGTCTTGGCCATCTCATTGCAGTAAAATACTCCATCTTAGCAACAGTTGCTATGTAGGACTACCTTTTTAGGCTACGTTGGTACCATTTTAAGACATTAAGAGCTCTGCAGTGTTCCTGCTGATTCAGCTCCTACGTTTGTGAGACTTGAGTATGTAGCTTAGGACTTCCATTTTACATAGAAAAATGATTAGTGAAGGTTTTATTGAAAGGGTATCCACAGAGTTAGAAACTACCATCAGCATAGCCAAAGAGGAAATAAGGCTTGTATTTTATGGATTTCTGGTGTGATCTGTTCTTATTAAGCAGGAAAAAAGAGGTAACAGTTCTGGGCATATGTCATAAAACCAAAAAATAAGCTGTATAGAACAACTTATAGCACTGCTGGTGCTGCACCAGGGTAAGTATAAAGCAAATAGGAACCTTTTGGTGTGGGGAAGCAAGTGTGTTTGGCTGTCTTTGTGCTTGTTCTGGTTCACAACTGGCCAGGGCCTTGGGAGGCAGGCTGGTTTAACAAAACAGCCAGCGTTAGTCAGTCTCTGCAGCATCCTGCAACTTCTCTGCCACTTTGATAATGGTGATTTTCTTAAGAGCTGCAGAAGGAAGAGCCAAGTGGTGGATTATTTATTTGGTTTTCCTGTATAACTGGTCTGTCCTGCTTACTTATTCAGTTAGTGCTTTTTTGGTATGTGATAGGTCTTGGGTTTTTTTTTTCCTTCTAGTGCTGCCTGGAAGTTAGAGAGGGGGTTTAGTGTGTTTAGTGATCACTTGTCAGGATCTTCCAGCTGATATCCAGCTAATGTGCACACATCTTGGTGAACTTTGCCATGAGAGCCTTGAATTGAAATGAGGAGCTGTAGCCATTGCATTGCATGTCTTAGCAACAGTTGCTGTGTACAACTACCTTTCTAGGCTGCACTGATACCGATGGAAGAAACACAAAACCTCTTCCAACTCCTGCAATGGACATTTTCCTGCTAAAAAGGCTTGTGTTCATGGATTTCCCCCCTCCCTTTTTTCCTTCTCTCCTTGCCTCCCACACAGTAGTACTGAGAATTATAAAAAAATCTTTGGCTGTTGCTCTCAGTGGTTTTGTGTTCTGCTGATGCTGAGTGTTCCTCTTTTTGTACAAGTTAATGTTTTACAGGCACTTAACCATGCTTGATGCAAACACTGACTTGTGAGAGTTTCTCAAGCAGAAACATCCATAAATGTTATGCTGATTGTTGTTTACTGGTATTTTCCAATGTTATTGCCTGGACAGGTAGAAGAAAAATGAAAATATGTGTAGTTTCAGAAATGGAAAAAAAATGATGCCTCACTGAGGTTTGCCAGGCATCACATTGCACTGTAGGTGTAAGGCTTGTGTCCATTTCGATGCTTGCTATCTCACAAATGATGAAGCTGGCAATGAACGCTATTTGTAGATGCATGACTGTTGTGACCTCCTTTTCTAAAGGAGAGCTACAACCTGTTTCTGCTCTGACAGCACTTAATGTCAAAATGGCATAATTTGTATCGCTCATTGTCAGTGTCAGCTGTCACAGAACAAATAGGCATAAAAAAGAAAAGCTGGCTTCCTCTGTCCCAAAGATCTTTATATGATAAGTGTGTGATGAGGCAGGGAGACAAGAGATGAGAACAGGGAGGTGGTGGGGACATACATGGAACAGTTTTTATAAGCTGTGGTCACCATACACAGATTGACCAGTAATTTTTGAGGCTTTTGTGTGCATCCTGCTAGAAGGGACTTGTGAAAAGAGCTTTGCATGGATGTAATTCAGCTTCGGATTTTGGTAGGAGTTGCTCGTAAATAAGGAATAGGATGTGAGAAATTTGGAGTGGTTGGAAGAGCTGGAGGGTGGAGGTTCGTGATGTTGGCTGAGTGGGGGTCCAGGTCTACACTAGAAACTTGGCAGGAACTCGGACCCTCTTTTGGTATTGTTTCTTCACTAGCAGTAATACTAGAATGGAGCACTTTCGTGGCTGTGAAACTTACCTATCTGGCCTGGAAAAGTACTATGAATTATACTGAAGAATATTTCTTTTTGCTGTAGAGAAAGCTCAATCGAGAAAAGGGGTTTGGCACGTAACTTTGTGTTGTCTGGATTTAAACCTGGCTGATGTGAAGGTCCATCTGTGTAAGAATTGTGTGCTGAAGAGCTAAGATCTTGTCTTCAAGTGGTGTTGGTTTATAATACAGCTCTCTGTAGTTCTAAAAGTGATGCCTGGCACGAAAAAATATGATCTCTTGCAAGCAAGCAGGCATAGCTTAAAAAGAAGTTACTGTCTTCCTGGTGGTGGTGGTCGTTGTCTTGAGCTGTGTTAGTCAATATGTGGACACTCATAATTTGGGTTTCTGCAAAACCAGTCACATTACCTTAAAAAGAAAATCCTCTTTGGAGGTGGTTACATCAAGTCAGTGGATTACTGCAATCTAGCTGTAAGAACAATGACAGTGCAGGATATTTGTGCCCTTAAAATGGCAGTGCACTAAGATAATCACTGCGGCGTGGTTTTGAATGACCATAAGGAGAGCAAGGTGGCATTTTTTTCAGAGACCACAAAATTGGATAATTTAGTGTTCAAGAGGACGATAGTAAATGCTTGGATAACTGTCTGGCTTTCCCCTGTGGGTGAAATAGGAATTTGAATTGAAGGAGGTTGCAATATGTAGATGTTTGAGCAGAGAAATGTAAAACAACTGTTTGTTTCAATGGTGTTGGCCCATGTAAATTAGTTTAAATATAGAAGTTTAATTAAAATACAAAAGTATCTGTAGGGAGTAAAGGGGGGAACCTGATCAAGGGAAATTGTTTTTACCTGATGTTTCAAAACAAAAGAGTTGCCACACTTGACTTGTGTTGCATCATAATTCATACTGAGCAGTCTTATTTTCATAGCTATTTATGATTGAAATTTCTGTTCTGAAAGCTCTTAATTTAGTGACATTGCAAGAACTGAATTTTCTCTTTTTAATGTTTTTACCTGCTTTTAAACTTTTGCCAGTCACTAACACCTATATTTTGGTTATATGAAGTAAGGAGTGAATAGGTTTGTCATTGGCCTGTGGGGAATAATCACTGAAGGATACTGGGATGAGTTTAAAGAGCTGAAGACACGTTTGGTTTTGAAGGTTCATTAAAAAAAACCAAACAAACATAAAAAAACAGTTGATCCTTGGCATTGTACTTGGTCAAAGGGTTGAGTGCTAACAGAGTCAGGAGAATGACTGGATATATGGCATCTTAGTGGTCACTAATTCAGACTGTAAGGCTGGAAGGACTGGATTGCTCAACCTCCTGTATTTTGCAGACCATTAAACTGCAGCCAGTTTCCCTATGTGTTGAGCGTAACTTTTATTTGTCCACTTGTTTGACTCTTACAAAAGTCATTAGAATGTGTGAAAAGACACGAATTCCAGATGTGCATTCTCTGTTGGGCTGTAGCCACAGGATGGGAGAGTGAGGGTTGAGTGTTTCTGAAGGTATGTGCTTCCAGTTTACAGATGACGAGACATCTGGATGTCTGAACAGAGCAGACAAGCTTTCATTTCTTTTGCAGATAAATGGAAGTTTTAGTATTTTTAAGTAGCAAAATTGTCATTTGCAAACTAAGCTACACAAGAGTAATTTGCGATTTTATAGGGTAAAGTGAGGGTACTTGTTGAGGGAAATATATGGAGCACCAGTTTTATCTTGGAAGGCACGTGCATGCTTAGGTACACCGTGTAACCTACTGTAATGACTTCTAGTGTTTTTAACGCCCCAGTTGAGATAATTGATGGTGTATTACACCTGACTTCCCTCTTCTGTTTCGGGTTGCTGGTACCATCCTGCCTTGTGCTGACCTGAGGTTTACTCCTATTTTCAAAGTGCCTTTGCAGGCTCAGTGTGGGTAGATGAGCTTGTGGCCCCCAAGGCAAGCAGAGATCTGGCAGACATGGTTCCCTTCACCTCCATTGCCCCTCAGTTTCCTGCATTTCTGGGGAGCTCCTGTCTCTGAGATGACCTTCGTTGGCAGCATTTTCCAGTGATTTATCTCATGCTCCGTTTTCCTTGGGTCATCCTCACTTCAATAGTGAGAAGAGGGAAAGCTATACAGTACATTATGTTTTTTTATTATTGAAGCATGTTGGTATTTATCTGTTTTCCTTATGTTAAAATGGAAAGTAGAAAAAGCTATTTTTGCTTTTTATAAAAAAAAAAAAAAAACACGCCCCCAAAAAATCCCACCTAAGTGGTTGCTTCAGAAACCTTTCATTTCAGTAAGAATTATTTAATGTAGTCACCTTCTTTACAGATGATGACTTTGATCAGTTTGATAAGCCTGGTGCAGAAAGGTCTTGGAGAAGAAGAGCTGGAGATGACGACTGGGACAGGTAGGTAGAATACTTTCATGTTCAGTTTCTGTGTGCTGAATTACATTGCTCTGTTTTCCCATTCTGGCATTTTGTATTCTGACATTTAGAGTAGCGCACATTGAGATACTAATGAAGATGTTGGTTGTTATGTATGTGTCAGCCGATGCTATATTGTGCCAAACATATACTTGCCTTGAGGAATATAGAGAGAGCTATGAAGAGATACCATGTAAAATTGGATAAATACAAAGTATTTGTGGTGTGTAATTAACTTAGCAATTAATGTCCTGGTTTTCCTTTGAAATATTTAGTAGATCTCAATGGTTTAAATAGTTAGATTTCACTGGTACTTGAATTTGCCCAACTTATTTTTTTTTTTTTAACTAGATGTTTAAATTCTTATCTTCAAAGTCCTACTTCAGTTTTACATTGAGGGAGAGTAATGGAGCTTAGGTATGGGCTTCTAATGAAAAAATATGACTGTTCTGAAGATTTAGAAGTATGTATGAATTTGGTTATTTTGGAGGAGAGTAAGAGCATGTTCTTTTACGCGAAGGCACTCTAGCTGGGAAAGATGTGAATCAAGCTGCTGGCTAGATTTGTCTATTCTTTCTGGGAGAAGACTTCACTTTTTTGTGGGATTGCATTTTTTTATTATTCCTTTTTAGTCATAGAGAGACTTGTTCAGACTTTGCCAGTGGTTTTCACTGTAAAAAGGGGAAAAAACCATTCCAAACAGATTTTGTCTTTTCTAATAATTATTAAAGTGATTGTAGTAAACAAATTTTACCGGAAGTAATTTTCCACTGAGCTGAGCCCTTGGAGTGAATCAGCTACTCTACATTTATCATCGTTCCAGAGGGATTAGTTTCCTCTTCCATGCTTTTCGGCTAGGTTGAGTGGGTAGTTTTCATTGCTCTAGGAGGTGAGTAAGAGTGAATAAGGAATTTGGACAATAGCTTCAGTATACAGTATACAGGGTGTTCTGCCATGTGCTAATGAGGGGTGTCTGCTCTCTGTCACGCCGGCACAGCTGTTTGGGGGTTGGATGGTGAACTGCATCAAGGAACTGATCTGGTTTGAGAGTGTAATTAAAATAACTTGTTCAGGCTGGGTCACTGTACTGTGCTGCCTCCCAGCCCCAGGTCTGGGTATTCAGAAATAATGAAGCCAATATTACAGGCAAAATGCTTTGTATTAGAGTATTTTCTGAACTTTTTGCCTTTGCTGACTTCATGGTATGAATAGGTGGGCTCTTAGATGCTGGCTAGTCACGTCTGTTTTTAGCTGCCCTACTCTTACCACTTCAGAAAATTTGGAAAAGTCAGACACCCATTGTATTGGAAGTCGTAAGCTTATTGCCAATGGTAAACTCCCTGTGGCAAAGTTATTTTTATAGGACTTGAGAAAGGTTATAGAGTATTTTCACTAAGCTGAGACTTTGAAGCACACAAGGATTCAGTTTTAGAAAAAAGGTTTTGTTTATGAGTTTATTATTAGCTGCATATCATTTAAGATGATAAAAAATCATATTGTTTATTCTTTAGTGAAACTGTAAGGGAAGTGGTTTCAGGTGCAATGCTGGGGATTCCAGAGTTTCATCTTGCTGATCATCTCAGAAAATGCTTTTCTTACAACTGTATCTAATAGAATATTATTTTATTTGCATGTGTTGGAATTTTATTTTTTTATTATTATTAGTTCTTTTTAGATTGCCAAGCTGTCTTTGGAACTGTTAAGTTCTATGGTTGTCTGGGTGATTACAAATGCTGTACATGGATGTGTTGTTGCCTAATGTAATTGCTAGAGTGCTTTTTAACTACTGGCCTAATTCAGTATAGGACACAGTTTCTTGAAGATGGAAAAAAGGCTGAATGAACACAGTAGACTTGTTTTTTTTAATCCTTCATGCTTTGTTTTGCAACCTAAATAACTTTTTGGGGGGGCGGGGGGCGGGTGGGGTGGGGTGTGTGTGAAGGGGTTATGCTGTTAGTCATACATCTTGATCAACCATCAACTCTTACTGTGTTGCTGCTTAAGTGAGTCCCATCCCCCAGTCATTTAAATCATTTTGAATTTCCAGATCTCTGGAGGGTGATAACTGAGAGTTGGAAGGCCCCTGTTATTTGGGAGTTCAAATGTAACATTGTTCTTGGAGAATTTTTCCCATTACATTTTTTTACAGATTCTTTTCCTGAAACACTTCTGTCCTTGCTACTGCTTATGTTTAATGAGGCACGCTCATGAAATTGGAGGCCAGAAAGGGCCAGTCTGATGTCTTTATCATGGGCTGTTAATTTATACATTTATCTCTGTAAGTAGCCCGAAGCTTGGGTTTGGGAAAAACATGCAGTTCTGGTGCTATCCTGTGAGATGACAGGGCTGATTTAGTAGTTGACTTTTACTGAAATTCACTTGTTCTGACCCTTCTGTGAGATTATTTCTCTGTACTGTCAGAAAACTTTGCACTTTTTGTTGTCTGTCTTTTTTATTATTATTTTCTCTTCCTCATTGGGTGAGCTGAATTTATTCAGTGAGGGGAATGTTGAGTATCGGGAGTTGAGGAGGGGGAGGAAGTGGGTCTGTCTCTTGTGAGAGCAATGAACTTAGATGATTTTAACCCTAATTTCCTAGAATTGTGGTTTTGGAAAGACCTTTGTGTCTTGGTGATAGTGAGGATGAGTTGCCTTTGGAACTATCACAGATGTGTACTTTTATTCCAGTTTATTTTATGTGGCTTTGTGTGGTATCAGATTGCAACCATTCATTTTAGTCTGTTTTTCTCAGCTAGCCTAAGATCTTTTAGTATCTGTGTTTGTTTGTTTGTTCCTTTTTTTTTTTAATAGTCAGATCTGGTAATTCTGGTCCCTCTTCTTTCTTATAGATAACTTCAG
Source organism: Oceanodroma leucorhoa (assembly GCA_030449065.1). Lineage (NCBI taxonomy): Eukaryota > Metazoa > Chordata > Aves > Procellariiformes > Oceanodroma > Oceanodroma leucorhoa. The sequence continues at coordinate 4,091,612 of JASVER010000021.1, read as the reverse complement.
ATTTGGCTATTTTAAAAGAAGCTTGAGATAGGTCCTCTTTACTGTGTAGGCTTTTCACTGTTACTTTGTTTATTCAAAAAATTACCATCAATGATTTTTCTTCTTTTAATTTATCAATTAAAATATTGAATGACATTGAATATTTTAATAGGTTTTGAGGGGTATTCTGTGAAACACCTTTGTTTCTGTTACAAGCTTTCATGTGCTAGTGCTAATTTTTTTGACTGTCAAGTAATAAGCCAAAGCTTTTAAAAACCTAGAATATATATGCAGTTACTTCTATTGACCAAATGTTTAATCTTTTTTTAAAAAATCACATTGAGGATGTTTTTAGTAATGTGTTGAATAGCACTAACTATGTTTAGATAATTAATTTAATAATTAATCTAATTTTTCGCTTTCTTTTCCATTCCTCCTTGATCTGGATTTCTTACTACCTGAACTTGCTTTTCATCTTTGAATGCTGCTATAACACACGCTTTTGCCGTCCTTTGGAATTTCTCTAGTGCAGCTTTATTAAAAGCTGTCAGTGGTGGACCATAGTGCTGGGAAATATTTTCAAACTTTCTGGTGCATTTGTCAGATTACTGGTGGCTGAAGAGATTAGTGACTTTTTCCTACTTCAATTTTGGCTCTAAATTCTTATGAAACCATTTCTGTTACGTGGAGTTTTCTGTCTGTGAAATAAAGGGCTTAAATTCTAGTCAGTTTTCTCTTTGGGATGTATGATACATATTATGTCCCAATTTTTGTTTAATATTGCAGTGAGCACAAAACAATTGCTATTTGTTAATGTTCAGTCATTCCTGGAACTGTTTGACATCAGTAACTATGGACAAATACTGTGTACTGATGATAATGTCCTATTTAGTGCTGATTTGGAATATCATCTGTTCTCTTTGAGCCCACAAGATTTTTATTCCCCTCTGAAAGAGATGTATCCATCTGCAAAAACAACTTCTAGCACTGGTTTATGTCTTGGGATTAGCTTCCCCATTTTCCAGTATTTCCTATACAGTCCTAAGGAACTCTTACACATATATCCATTCTGTTAATACAGCCCATTCTCACTTTGCGGTATTTAATTTTTATGTAGTAGCTAAGGCATCAGTTTGGGTTTTTTTTTTTTTTTTTTTTTTAAGGTGTGCCAGTGGAAATACGTTCACATTCTTGAAATACAGCTCATATTTCAAATCACTGGTATCTCATTTTGGTATTAGGACATGCGTGTTCTAATATGGGCATTTGTCAGTAATAAGTGTTTATTAGAGAAGGGGGAATCTGTTTATTCCTGTCACTAGATAATTCTTTCACTGAAGGAAGAATGAGATTAAACAATTGTCCTAAAGTTTAACTAATCTGGACTGTAGTTCCTTGTGTTGCATCGTGTTTATGGGACAGATGCTATGTGTTGGCAGAAGTTTTGTAAGCCAGGTATTTCTATGCTTCCTGAATTCTTAGCCACACTTACAAAGGTAGTGAAATATAAATTTGATGCCTGTTTGATATAAATGTCAATATAATATATTATATTATATATAATATATATAATAGATATATTGCCTGTTTGAATATAAATGCCTGTTTGGCCTTACCCTCAACTTGAGGAGGAGGGAGTAACGTACTTATGAAAGATATAGGCCTATGTGGCTCCCAAGCCAGCTGGCCTCCCAGTGCCTCCTTGCTGAAGTGCAGCTTGGGCCACATTGTGGCCTGTAGACTGAGTCTTGCCCACAAGACATTACTGTCTCACTTGCTTCTTCCCGCGAGAGGTGGGAAACAGTAGTTTGGACAATATGCCCAAACGACCTTGAAGTGAAGGGTCTAGAGTGGGGTCCGTGTTTAAAATGCCTGCACTTTGTCTAGGTTTATGTGCTGTGTTCTGGTTGGAGGGATATGGAAAGGAGAACATATGGAAACGAAATGACTGCACAATAGTAGTATTATTTAATATGTATGGTCTATTGTTTCATTTAAAATATATACCTCCTTCTTCAACTTGCTGAATGCTTTGCTAAAAGGAGAGCTTTGTGCAGACTCAATGATGTGCAGACTCAACTTCTCCTCAAGTTAGTTTTTTAAGGTGTATACCCTATATGGTGTTTGTTCCTGTTTTCTAAGGTTCAGCTTCTTAAATTTGTTAATGTTTTCCAGTGAACTTGATGATGACTTGCTTGGAGAGGATTTGCTAACTGGGAAAAAGGTAAGAGATGTGCACTGAAGTGAATTGTTACAGATATTAAAATGTGAATGTTGTTCAACTTATTCACTTCAGTTGTTTGGTATGGCCTTTTACATATTTTACAGTCACCTTCCCAAAGCCTGAGAGCCACAGTTACCTGAGATCTGCCCTGTTGCCAGAGTGTTCTGCACCCAGAGCTCTGTTTCCTTTTGTGAAGTACCTCCAAGTGTGACTTTTTAAAATAAAACTTCTAGAAAAAATATTTTTTTCYGAGATCTTATTTCTTCTTATAATACACAGTTCAAAAAGGAAATGGTTCTCAAAATCAGTTTGTCTGTAGCCCATATTGACTTAACTGGGAAAAAAAAAAGGGGGGGGGGGGGGGGCGGCAAAACAAAAAAAAACCAATTATGCCTCCTGAGTGCTGATTAGCATTCTGGAGAATTCACTTCAACTGCCGGTTTCCTGGCTATTAAAAGTTACTCATCAAAATACCATCAGTATTTACCAGAGACTAAATAAAAAAGCAATCAGTGGTGTCTATTAAAGATCCACTCACTGCATGCAATCCACTACTACTTTGTCTAATGAGTAGGCAGAGGATTTCCCCTTCTACGGTGAGGGAAGAATATGGGAGCAGCTAGCATTGGAGAACATAAACGAGTTCCCCCATCTCTGCTATAGACTCCTCACTCTGATACCTATTTCCAGAACTGAAGTCTATGAAAAGAATTGAATGTATGTTTGGATTTGCCAGATATCTGCAGGAGAGGACAGGGCTTCTGTTTGGGAAATCAAACCTGGCTAGTCACCTCTTTCTCCACTTCATCTGCCTAATGAATTCATTTAGAAAATAGTTTTTAAAATTTTAGTTGAAGATGAATAGGTTTGTTAAGAAACCCAGATCTGGTAAAAATTGAGTTTTAATTGATGTTTTTTTATAATCACACTCTAAATGTTGGAAATTAGCTTCTTGAAACTGTTCTGTAAGTAATCCCTATTAAAGATAGGAAGTTCCTTTGTCTCATGTACTGGTTTAAAAAATAAAATAAAGTTCCAGGAGGATAGGGATTGCAGATATGTGTTACACAATTATCAAAAACATAAGCAGTTAACATTGCATACATCTTTGTAGTTGAAATGTGAGTTGATAAAGCTACTTACTTATCTTTAAAAAAAAAATCTGTATGAATACTGACCAATACTAGACTTCTTCAATATAGTATGTGTTCTTGTGCTTTTTTTATTCTTGTTTTCAGTTTGCCATGTTACAGGGCTCTGAGCAGTATCTGTGGGTATGGACTCATATGGTGGAGTAATAATAGATTTTTCAGGAAGTTTTCCCTGAGCTATTCAGGCTAAACTTGCTTCAACTTAATCTCATCCCAGTACTTTTAGATAAATCTACCCTTGTATAACCTTTCTGCCCCTACTACTTTAGAGGATGGAAATAACGTTGCTGAGCAAAACTGCAGTTATCTCTTTCTAGTGCGTAATTATTTACAACAACAAGAAAAAAAACCAACTGAAAGTATGATAGACAAATTAGGAGTCCAGAAAAGGCATGATATTTTCTTGGTTTTTTTCTTCAGTTATAAACTGATTACGGTTTTTCAATTTTCTTCATATCATCATATCCTTTCCTCCAGTCTCCTAAGTATCTCTGCTTTCTAGAAACTGCAGTAACTTAGTGGTTTTTCTTGACTCACCTAATGCATCAAGGTCACAAGGCAGTTAAATAAGAGCACTAAAGCTAACCTTACTTTCTTTCTGGTATTTCTCAAGTGAGTTGTCGTCTTTGGCTATATTTGGGAATGCATCAGTGAAAAGTGTTGAAACTAGGCAAATTTCAGTTTTATAAATTTCCATAAAGCTGTCAAACATTTATTTTCAGATTTGTTGTCTTGTGTAGTGTATTTTTTCTCATTGAGTTAGGTAATTTCATTGAAGATATGGTTTAGTCTGGGATGCATTCTTCATAAAAATACTTAGTGTTCAGAAGTTTCAATAGTTTCAGTACCTAGTTAGTTAAAATTTTATATGCTTTTTTATGTTCATGATTGACTTTTTCTGAAACCTAGAATCAGTCAGACTTGTCAGATGAAGAGCTGAATGATGATCTTCTGCAAAGTGACAATGAAGAGGAACAAGAATTTCGGTATCTCTTTTTAAGTCTTGTGTTTTGAATAACTAAACTATTAATGACTACTACTACTGATAACTAGTTACTACTAAACTGAAGTGATTGATATATACTTAAAATAGTTTTGCTTTTTACCTAGCCAGCTACTTAATGATGTATATATAATGTGTTCAGTAGCATTGTTAGCGTTTCAGTAAAATGATTTTTTGTTTATCTGAATCTAATAAATTTAACTCAAATCTATAAAAAAAGCTTATAAAGAAGAAACTGCGTCATGTCCTGTGCATTTAGAATTATTTATCAATACTTACAGAGCTCTTGTTCTGTGCCGCCTTGGTATCGTAGGCTTCCTTCTCCTGTGAAGTCCTTTTCTGCCATCTTTCTTTTAAAAATATATCTTAACTCCTAAGACCCTGAGGAGGGGAGCTTCATAGTTTGTAAGGCTTGATTTGTGGCTTAAATATTTGTATACAATTACACAGCAGAAAATCTTGTACAGTTTATAGGGTTGAGCAGGTACTTCCATGGGAGTTTACTGAGGATCCTGCCCTGTGAATACCCTGTGGTGATACAGCTCCACAACTGAATTATGCGTGTTACAAGTCAAAATAAGTGTCTTGATGTTTTTACTTTTCAAGCTGGACTGAAGGGGGAAGGAAAGATGCTTGTGATGCAGAAGTGTTGCAGTACCACTGCTGCTTTTAGTGGCCTGTGTGTTTTGCCAGCTTTTCCTTTACTTGTTGCATGCTATGCAGGCATGTCATCTGAAGGGGTATGAATATATATATGTATAACATACATATGTTGCTCTGAGATCCCTGTTCTATCCTTGGCTGGAATTAGGATAAGGAGTCTTGTCCTTGTGTCGGATTGATGAGGGTGTGGTGAAATACCTCAGACCATCAATCTCTCCACTGGCTGCTGTTTTCCTCCCTGCAGGAGTGAGGATTGGACTGTTCCTTTCAAAATGGGGAATCCCAGTTACAGTCCTTGCTGTTTCTTCCCTGGATTTCCCCCTTGTGAGCCCTGGGCAGCAGGGATGGCTATGTGACTGTACGAGTGATGAGAAAGTATCTAAAGTGTGTTAATATTGCTCAGTGGAAGCAGGTTTCTGTAGACAAGTCTTGCATTTTTAGCAGTTTTATTGCCAAGGAGTGAGAGCAATTTCCCCTCCTCCACGCTTTTCCCCTCTTCCTCTCTTTCCATCCAAACTCATTTATGCCTCTATAGTTGGGAGGATAATGATAATCCCGCATAATGTCTTCATTTTTGTGTTAAATCTTCTCCGTCTTATAGGTGTAAATAGCTCAAAGCTGCCTGGATCTTGTTCGCCCAAACTTACGAAAATAGTGAATAATAGGAATGTAATAAAAAAAAAAAAAATTAAAAAAAAATCTTTGCTTTCCTTATACCTGCAGCCCTCAAATCAGGAAGAACTTTTTCTCCCTGATTTTCTAACTAGTCTGCAGTTGGTTAGTCGGTCTTTTATGTGTTGATGGCACTAGCTATCGTAAACAGCAAATTCTGAGTTTTGCTTTTCCTCTAGATTATAAACTTGGCAGTTTTGTGTTGATTGGATTTTTTTCAGTGTCTGTGCCCGTGCTGTTACTAAGTTAGAATAAATCTTAGGCATTTAAATGACAGTTCTTGACTATGTATTTTACATTATTTTAAGTAGAACATTAATCTGTCATAAAAATGTAAGTTTAAATTCAAGATAACCAAGAAAGAACAATATTAATACATTTAATAAAAAATAATTTACTAGCTTATTCTGAAAGATTGGGAAAACAGATGCAGTTATAGTAATTTTGTGTATTTTTTGTTAGTCTTTGAATTAAAATTGAATCCATTCTGCTTTGGTTACCAAGCAGGACTTTTGCCAGTTTGACCTGCTAAACCATCTGGTTGGTTTGATTCCCCTGGTCAAATAGCCTGCAGCTGGTGATAAGCTGCACTACAGTATGCATTATAAGAATATGGCATGGAATCAAATAGTGTGTGAGGTATAAATCTTTGTGAGTAGTTGACTGTTATGCTTCAACCGCTGTATTTTTTCCCTCTATACCATAGTTCTCAAGGTGTCACAGTTAGCCTCAATGCTACATCTGGCATACTTACATCATACGAACTCTCTGAGACCATCAACGATCAATCGATAGAACATGAGTCTGAGTATGACCAAGGGGAAGACGAAATTGTTTATGACAAATCTGAAGCACCTGATATATATGCTTCAGAGTATGCAGAGGAAGGACATTATGAAGGCAATGATCCTGAACTGACAGAAGACCAAATAGAATACGGGGAAGAGCCTGGAGAAGAAGATGAAGTGCTAGACCTTGAAATCAATGAACCCCTAGATGAATTTCCAGTGAGTTTCTTTCTATAGTATCTTCAAAGATAACATTGCTTCACGTGCATAGGCTTTTAGACTGATTTGAAATCTGTTTACCTCCCTAGGGAGGAGGGGAAATTAGACCTATTATCACTGTCTGCCAGTTTCTTTATCTAGGCTGTGACAAAGTTTGTGTTGACAGCTTGTTTGGCGGTAGGTAATGCTCCTTTGTCATGCTGGAAGGCAGTTGAGAATCATGACCTTGAGGATTGTATCCTTAAGGAAGAAAACAGCTTTGTGTGGTGGAGATACACTGCCAATTGTTAGAAGTACTTAATGCAAAAGCTTTTATCCAGGCTTTAGACAAGATCTGATAAAGTCCTTCGAAGGTGAAAAGATTATTGACCTGCTAAAGACATCTTTAAGGTGCTAATATCCCAAAGTGATTGATGTCCTGCTCGTTCATCCTTTTTGTAACTGAGAACTGTCTAAACGTGAATAAAGAGATTGGAGGTTAGTTCAGAAAATGTCACCTGCATAATTCAATATAATTTAAGCAGTGTATTAGAGAACATACACCGGCTTTAATTGCTAGTGAAATTATTTAATCTTAATTAAAACTGTATGTGATCAATGAGATGTTTTAAAATACAAGCAAACTTAGGAGAGGTTTTGCTCTTGTTTTTTGTTCGTAATTGTTCAGAATTGAACCCGTTCATGTGTAAGCACTTGCAGAATGTTTTAGAATGTTTATATTTTTGATGGGGTAAAATCTGATGTTAATGTATATGTGCTATAGGTGCATGTTTCCTTTGGTAAGAAAGTACTGCAGTGTTTGCTTCATGAATTTGTAGTCAAAGGATGTAGAAGTAGAGAAGTAGATGGGATCTTTATGATCACATTGCTGGGATCTGAATGAAAACTGTATTAGTTATGGTTTTGATAATATTGAAATTATTGTCTTTGATAATATTGAAATTATAGTTAAAAGCCCTGCTAATAATAACTTTGGGGTGGGTTGACCCTGGCTGGATGCCAGGTGCCCACCAAGCCACTCTATCACTCCCCTCCTCAACTGGACAGGGGAGAGAAAATATAACGAAAGGCTTGTGGGTTGAGGTAAGGATGGGGCGATCACTCACCAATTACTGTCATGGGCAAAACAGACTCGACTTAGGGAAACTGGTTTAATTTATTACCAATCAAATCAGAGTACGATAATGAGAAATAAAACCAAATCTTAAAAACACTTTCCCCTCACCCCTCTCTTCTTCCTGGGCTTCTCTTTACTCCCGATTTTCTCTACCTCCTCCCCCGCAGGAGGACGGGCAGTGGGGGTTGCGATCAGTTCATCACACATTGTCTCTGCCGCTCCTTCCTCCTCAGGGGGAGGGCAGGGGGAAGAGTGTGAGAAGCGTGGGGTCCCTCCCACGGGAGACAGTCCTCCACGAACTTCTCCAAGGTGGGTCCTTCTCACGGGCTGCAGTTCTTCATGAACTGCTCCAGCGTGGGTCCCTTCCATGGGGTGCAGTCCTTCAGGAACAGACTGCTCCAGCGTGGGTCCCCCACGGGGTCACAAGTCCTGCCAGCAAACCTGCTCCAGCATGGGCTCCTCTCTCCACAGGGCCACAGGTCCTGCCAGGAGCCTGCTCCAGCRCGGGCTTCCCACGGGGTCACAGCCTCCTTCGGGCATCCACCTGCTCTGGCGTGGGGTCCTCCACGGGCTGCAGGTGGATATCTGCTCCAGCATGGACCTCCATGGGCTGCAGGGGGACAGCCTGCCTCACCATGGTCTTCACCAGGGGCTGCAGGGGAATCTCTGCTCCAGCGCCTGGAGCACCTCCTCCCCCTCCTTCCTCACTGACCTTGGTGTCTGCAGAGTTGTTTCTTTCACATATTCTCACTCCTCTCTCCGGCTGCAGTTGCCCAGGTTTTTCCCCCCCTTCTTAAATTTGTTATCCCAGAGGCGCTACCACCATCGCTCATGGGCTCGGCCTTGGCCAGTGGTGGGTCTGTCTTGGAGCTGGTGGCCTTGGCTCTGTCGGACATAGGGAAAGCTTCTAGCAGCTTCTCACAGAAGCCACAGTAGCCCCTCCACTACCAAACCTTGCCACGCAAACCCAATACAGCCTTTTATGATATATCACTTATAATTGACAGTTCTGATAGATACAATACTACTTTTCCAGTTCTGGAAACAGTAACAATGCATACAGACCCCACCTGTTAACGGGTTTGCGATTCTGTAAAGTTGGCCTATGTCTTTTCCCCTTCTTGTGTTATTGCCTTAGGATGAAGATTACATGCAATCATATAATGAGCAAGCAATGGAAGAACAAGAAGAATATACAGCTGACGAGGAGCTGGAAGAATCCCAGACAATAACAAATGAATCAGAAGAGGTATGTTGTGCATTTAATGGAAACTTAAAATAACTAGTTGTTTCAGAATTTGAATTTGTAGAATTGTCCATATTGCTGGGTAAGAACTGATGCAACTTTGCCAGTGTTGAATTATTGGTGGTATTACTCTTTGTATAAGATGAATTGTGATAGCATCTATATTGTGAGATACATCAGATCCGCTTTCCCCCTTGGGTTGGAAATCATAAGGGAGAGCTCAAAATGTCCATATTTAATCTTAGCTTCAACATTAGAAACTTCAGGGACCCTTTTGGGTAGGAGAATGATAGTAACACTGCATGCTGTCTGTTAAATCTCTAACAGCTATGGTGCCTCACTTTCCAGATGGATAGTTTACTGCTGTTTGGAGTGTAGATACAGTTCTTGGGTATCCCACTTTGAGGAGGAGCGGTGAGCATGGAAGGTTCTGTATGTTAGAAACGCAGAGGTCAGATTGTTTGTTGTTTTGAAAGAAGTTGTATTGTGACTGAAATTTCTGTGAAGTTTATCTTAATTCTTAGACTAGGAAAAAGGATGAGTTCCTTCATTTGCAAGAAGAAAGCTTATGCCAAAAACTGTCAAGTATATGCTCACTGGTTATAGCCTGGAACAGTGGTATCATATCTGTTACTAATTTGCAGCAAGTTTCTGATGTGGGTTTTTTTTCCTTTCCCCACCAGGAATCTGCTTTAATATTACTTTTATTCCATTTCTTAATTAAATAGGATTGAATGGATTACCTGCTGAGAAGTGTAGTCAGTGTGTTTTCCCTCTTTGGAGCTTTAACTCATCAGGAAATTAATTCCTCAAAGACACAGCAGTGTTTTGCTATGAAGTTCTAACAAATGGGTGTGCTGTGATACTCTCTAGTATCAAACTTATTGTAATAAAACAGCGTTCTTTCGTAGATGGAGAGAGATGCATTGAAAGGGGCCACCTGCATTGTTCAGTCTTCACTGTTGCAAGCATGACATCTTGCACCAAATATACCTTAAACATAGTTAATTTCCTATTTCCTAAGTATTAAATCCACCCTTCCAAAGAACCGTGAAACACTTCAGCACTTTTTGTTCATTCACTGGATTATATACACTTTCCTTCTGGTGTTTTAAAAGCAGCCTGATGCATTTGTGCTATCTACAGCCACAGTCTGTATGAGATGATGAAAGCACCGCACATTATGTAAAATTAAGTACATAGCTGGGATTCACTGTCAAACTTATGCTTTAAAAAAGCACAGCTTCATTTTTAGAGTGTGAACTAGTGAGAATTCTGTAATAATAATGTTGTCTAAATTTGTCCAATTCAGAATTAAATTAGTTTCATTCAAAAGATAACATTAATGCAAGGTTTTAATTGATTTTATTAATAGAGCTTTTAGAGAATTTGTTCATCAATGTGAACGTTTTGGCCACATCTTATTCATTTAATCTACATTCTGGCTTTGTTCTGATGGCTTGCAGATTGCCACAGGTTTCTTGTTTCCAAAATAATACTATCTTTTTATTCCTTTATTATTTCATATGTAGCTTATTTACATTTGTCTGTAGGCTCACAATTGCACTCTCCAAATGAGAATACCAAGAGAGATAACCTTTGTAGAGTAGGCACTTCTGTTTATTACATAGTTAGACGCATGCCTCCAGCTCTGAATAGTTTTGTTCTTTATTCGAGTGTTATATTTAAATCTCATAACATTCACGCTTGCAAACAAGGGTAATTGTTGGCATTCTCCTGTAGAAAATGCGACACAAGAATGGAGCTGTAATAGATGTGGTACAAATAAATAGCATTATTATTTCTTGGTTGAAAGTTGGCATCTGAATAACTGAGAGTGAGCTGATAAAGTGTTTGGTAGTGTTGTATTTTAAGCAGTTTCCACATTAAAACCAGATAAAGCCTCTTATTATATTGCATATATTGGAAAGAAATTTTCTAAACCAAGAGAAACTGGGGAATTGGAACATGGTGGGGGAAACTGGTGAATAAGGGAAGTGAGAGACCTGTTAAGAGTGGCAGTCAGGTGGGAGATGTGAGGAAGAGGCAGGAAAAGTTTGTCCTTGGCCAGATTAGGTTCAAGGCATGCTTTTTCACTTGGTATTTAATTTGAAACAGTGCTTAGAACTTGGATTTTGAATAAATAACAGTCTTTGTGGAGCTTCCTTGAAAAATGTAACAATGCTTCAGAAAATATTTTTGCTTTCCTAAGGTACAAAGCAAAACCCAATACCCAGAAGTTTCAGCAGCAAATAGGTGTGGTAAAATTATCAGTTACATGAGTTATCATGTCCTAAATATTTTTAGAGTAATAATATCACTAATTATTTCTACAAAATGTTCATAAAAATTTAACCTCCTAAAATTAGAGTTCATGATTTCTTTGTTTTATATTGGAACTAATCTCCTGTGAAGTCTATGGTAGGGGGTTTCTCATTACAGAAATTTAAGCCATGTCTTGGGTTATGCTGATAAGAGATGATGACGACTTTAATCAAGAAAATATTTCATGAAGAAGTGCTGCATGCTGCTTTTCTTCTGATAGAATACAGACATGGAAAAAAAAGACCCATGTGTGTGTCTGTTGAATTGTTCCATCTGTGTTTAGCTGAAACTTATGCATTTTAGTTCTTTTGTTCAAGTTTGAAGACACTAGCTGTCAGCCTGGAGGAAAATGATGAAAAGAGCGCAACTCAGAACAGCCAAATTTTAAACATACTTAGAAGCTCTTAGGTTTGTTTTTTATTCCCATTTTTCATCTGTGAAGTGGAGGTGCCCTTGGAATAGGTGTAACATCCTCTTACCTGCTCTCTGTTGTTTCTTGATCCCTTAGGATTGAGCAATTGCTGCTGCTTCAGTGTTAGCCTCTGGTAGAAGCCTCCACTGCTTATTTTCTAGCTAGTTAATAGTTCTTTGTTTCACCTTCAGAATGTTTCACATGGAAGGGATCTGGTTTAGCCTTTACAATGCTTATCTGTTCTGTACATCTTAGCACTCTCTGGCACAAAGCTCTCCAGAACATTTGACAATCCCGTGTTTAGGAGGATTCTGTGCTAAAATCAGCGTTTATCATGCTGACTAGTGTTTTCTCCTGCTTTCCTTGGCCTACGTCTGTTATCAGTCCTGCAACTGCGTGACAAGCTGTTTGGAGCAGGAGCACTCATTCTTGCTCCATAGCAGATCATAACCCAGCGTGGGGAGTGCTGGTCGGTAACTAGGATTTATGGCATAATTATTTAATGAGGATGGCAGAAAACTCTGACCTTGTGATAGAAGAAAGGTCATTCTTTTTCTTCATAAGGAAAAGTCAGCAAAGCTCTTCGGTAGCTTTGTGCAAGGTGTCGTAATGGGAAATGTTAAGCTCCCTTTGAGGAGAGCTGCTAAGAAACCTTGGCTGGCTAGTCCAGTCAAGTGACCTCAAGTGGCTGTTCAAGGACTATTTATGTATATTCAGAGATATTAATGATTAGCAAGTATTAAATAGAATCCTGTAAGTACTAGTATGTATTAATTCTATGTCTGCAGTTGTGTCTTTTCCTGTATAAATTTCTTTTGGAACATAGAATCCATTCATACACTGTAGTCTTGGCAAAACAACTCATCCTGTTAGGCTGGAAGTTGGAAAAGATGATCTAAGGAAGTCTTGCATGCTACAACTATTGAACAAATTGCGGGATAAGGGTGTATGCTCCTACACAGCTCAGATAACCTTTCCTGGAGCTGTATGTAGAGAACATATGGTTGCCTGTCAGACATGTTTGTGTCTCCATCGCAACTAATATAAATCCCTCAATAATACGTGTAATCAGACTTGGACATGGGTCAGTTAGCATTCTCGAGCACTGCTTTTCCTTGGTGCCTGCTTTTTCGTTAGCTCCTTTGATTTTTTTGTCTTTGATATTTAACGCTTGTACGGCTGTTGTTTGTTAATAGGTGGCATGAGCATTATACCGATGAATAAAGTGAGTTAGACCCAGACTACAGAATTGATATAAGTGGCTAAGAATAGAATAGTGCTGGCCTAGGAAAGTTTGAGAAACGTTTTTTATTATTACATAGGAAAGTAGTTGTCTTGTATACAGTCTCTTACAACTTGTTTTTTTTGTTTGTTTGGTTTTTTTAGAATGGATATATTTTTTTTCCAGAATGAATAATTATCAAAAGGCAACAGAGTTTCCACAGGTATTTTCTGTAGCATTTCATTAAAGCATTGCAAAATTTTTCAGGGCAATGCAGACTGCATTGATTCTGCAGTCTGAGCCACGCGTAGAGCCTTGCGCAAGTAAGTTTTGCACTCACAGATGAGATTACATGACTGAGACCGGTCTTTGACGAATAAAAACTGGAATTCCAACATAGCTTTTAAGGGGCATGGACATAGAGAGTGGTTGTCTGGGGTTTACGCTCTAAAGTAAAGCAGGAGGCTCAGTGTAGTGAGAGGGTGTGTCTTGCAAAACAGCCACTCCAGTTCTGACTTCCAAATTCTGATCCTGAAGGGAAAGTTTTTAAAGACAACATTGGGACAGTAAAATTATGGGGTTTATGATATTTAAAAACATAAATTTGTAGAGATACTGCTACTCCTTTCTCTTTTGGGAGTCCCTCTTTTGAAAATAAAATGCTAACCCTGTCTTTCTGCCCTGTTTTTGTTTGTTTTTATTAAACCACGTTAGCATCTCTTTCCTTGTTAACATCCCTCCTCTGTTCTATGAGTCTCAGCTGCCTGTCCTCAGAGGTACTTTGATTATACATGGTTATGTTAATCAGACCGGTTGTGCTCAATTTGGGTTTGCTTTTGAGGTTTGGATTTTTTTCAGTCTTGAAGGATTTTTTTTTTTTTTTTGCCTGCTATCCTGTCTGTTGTTTTTAGCTGCATTTTTTTATATGATAAAGTCATTATATAAAAGTAAATATCTCTTTAAAATATAAGCCTTAAAGCTTTTTGTAAACTTTGGCTATTCTCTTAGCTGTATCTTAAAGCATTTTTGTGAGGTCAGGAAATGTAGTGCTTGAATGTTTGCCTGGAATGGATAAAACACATTCTGAGATAAGGAGATGATAAAATGAAAATAACGGGATCACTAGCCCATTAAAGCCCAGTAACTAAGCATACAGATCATTTATTTACTAAACCAAAGTTGGAGAAGTTTTGAGCTTGAGTTCATATGGTGTGCTGTCCTTTAAAGCAGAAACTGTCATGCCAGATCCTGTCTCTGATCTTGCTTCCCATGTTTCCTTTTTGGTTTTGGATGAAGTTGGGCTCCTGGATAAGGAAATTTGCAATCTGTTGCACCGTTCTGCCATTAATTCTTTTCCTTGATTTGTGACTTAGTATCTGTCCACCTGACTGACACAGTTTCTGTGCCTTTTTCATATAAATTACTGCACCAATATGGTTAGTTAGAAGATTAAACTATATTTTGCATGTTATATTTCACTCATTTTTTAACTCTCCTCGAGCAACATAAAAGTTACGATGTATTTAGTGGCTCTGCAAAGAATTAAAATGCATGTGCAGGCTCTAAGAAATGAGCAAGTAGGCTTGTACAAGAAATAACCAAATACAGAGTAACCGAGTATTTTATGGAAAATTGTACTATATTATAACACTTCTAATTTTCAACTCTAGAAATCAAATATAACTTGTGTAACATTCTGAACATGAATTTTATTATGCCAGCACAGGAAAATAAATTTGATTTTTTTTTTTCCCTTTTTTTTTTTCATTTAATTTGAAGGAAGATGATCCATTTTCGTTTGGGACACGGTTTCATCTAAATAAATGTTCTCTGTTATAGAGAGAACTGCAAAATTAAATGAGGACAAGGGAGTAGCATTCCAGTATACAAATTTAGTATATTCAAATTTTATCTAATCCTGTTCTGCGTTCTTTTCGTCAATTGCTGAATTAAAACTGGGAAGTATTCAAGGAGTAAAAAAAGTAAGGACAAGTGCAGTTACATGTACCTAGGGAAATAAAATTGAGATGTAAAGTTATCTGTTGTGTTGTTTTTTTTTGGTTTTTTTTTTTTTTTTTTTTTTTTTTTAACAACATGCTACTGACGGTTGTTAACAAATAAAAAAAAAAATTAGTGATTTAATGTTTGTATTACTTGAATCTGGTAGTATCCCAGGTTTGTATCTTAGTCAATTCAGTGATAAAATGTCGCTCTGTGTGCAAAAGTAGCTACTGAACAGATGGTGGTTCTGACTGGGGTTTCCGTATTTCCTTAAATTGCAGCAAAATGGGTTTTCTGAATAGATGTTACTATATAAATTATTATATAATTCATATCTTAACATTTTTAAAAAAATGTTCTGAGCTTTAAATGTTCAATGAGTTACGTATGAGAATAATGTATAATGCCAGCAAAATTTGTACAATGGGACCTTTAAAGAAAGCTTTGTCTTTTGACACTCACTGATGACAAGAAAGTAGATTTTTCAGTTTGCATGTCCTCTGTATTTTGTGATTCAGGCAGCTATTGAATCTCTGGAACTTCAAGAAGAAACAAAAGAAGAATCTGATGAAGAGGAGGATGATGACGAAGGGTCTGGACGATTACGTTTCAAAACTGAACGGAAAGAAGGAACGATAATTAGGCTCTCAGATGTGACAAGAGAAAGGAGAAACATTCCAGAAACTTTGGGTGAGGTTTTGTGGCAATGGACTATTTCGAAGAGCTGTAATAAAAGAAAGTAAAAGACAGGCTTGCCAGAACTTTTAGAAAAGAGTTTAATGGCAAAAAATAGAACAGTCGCCTTCTAACTTAGACTGGCCTATATCCAAGTTGTCCAAAGTCATATGTAGTGTGTTGTAGTATGTGTAGTATCTATCTCCTTGGGAATAATGTTTAAGCATACCATGTTTTGAAAACCAGGAATAGGTTTGTTCATTGAGATTTTGCAATGTCTTTAAAAGCTTTGCTGTTTTCAAGCAGCAGCTATCTCATCGTGCTTCACTACATACTGTGGTGGAATACGTTTTAAGGAATTCCTTTGCACTTCCATCCTTGGAAAATTTTCGGTTGATAGCACAAATGTTGTTACTTGTGTTCTGCTGTGAAATACTTGCATGTTTGCTGTTTTCCCCCAGGAACATAAGCGTGCTGTGAACCTGTTGTGTTCCTACTGTTGGATTGGCCTAAAGAAATTGTAACTTGCTGTGGAGTGTGTTACAAAAATATGGAAACCCCTGTTTTCTGGGTTCAGCTTTTCTAACATGGAACAATCTGGATCTCTTATACCACCTTGATTCTTTAGGCAGTGTCTGAAAGAATCATTCTTTTTTCTTCATATTTGAGAAACATAACACAAGTGTGTTTGTTTCTAGGAACCAGTGTTCCTAGGGACCTGCTCCATGTAGCTAATGAATTTGCCACTGCTAGTTCAGAAGAAGCAGTAGATTTGCAACTTTCTTGCAGCTGCTCTGTTTTAGTCTATAAATAAAATCACATTGGTTTATGGTTTTGAGAGTTAACTTCAAGACCTCTTATGTGCCGTGGGTACTCAAGTATCTGATACTGGTGGTGTACCTGCCCCACTGGGGGTAACTATATTGCCTCTTCATGTTGGATTTATAGTGGTGGTAATAATAATAAATAATAATAATAAAAAGTCAAATTAAAAAGGTGATATTAGGGAGATGGGCGGAAAGTAAGTTTTGCTTTCAGAAGGGTGTACCATTCTCATAGTTTTGCTAGTGAACCAAAATACCAATTCAAACTATGGAGGAAAAGCCCTGATCTTTTGAAGAGAATCAAGATACACAAAAGAAGTGAACTGGTAATGAAGGCAAATTATCAGATACCACTGGGGGAAGATGTAATTTTTGATGCCAGACTGTAGGGATGAATTCTTTACGCAGGATTGCTTTAAGATGGGGCCGTGCAGCGTGAGCTTGGTAGATGGGTGCTTCTGCTTTCTTTCCAGATGAGTCAGTGTCGTTGGGCCAACAGGGCATCTTGGAATTATGTTCCCAGAGCACATACCTAGATTGCCAGAACTCGTCCTGATGAAATTTTCCTCTTACCTTAAAAGCCTTGCTTTGCAAAGGATGTTAGTTCTAAGGATTTTTCTCGAGTTGCATAGCCTCCTAATTCTTTAATTCCGTTGCAAGGAATTTGGGCTTTTACTATGCCTGCAAAAATTCAGAAGTCTGAATTCTGTAACAAAGGTGTTGTGGCTAAGAGGACTTTTTCATGAGCAGCAAGGCGTCAGCTACAAAGGCTGAACCAGACTTTCACAGTGGTATTCATGTAGGCCATGTCGTGCTGCAAGTGAGACGTCATTGCGTGATTTTCAATCAAGATCTTTCTCATCTGTTTTTTGTATTTAGCAAATAGCTCTTCTTACTTGCAATTTCAGGCAAAGGGTGTATTAAGGGCCCTTATTATTATTAACAGTGTTGTTTTAATAATCAGGAATTGATTCTGATTAAAATAAGACTGAAGGGAACCCTCTAGAGGCACAGAGTAGTCTATATGGGCAAGGGATATTTTAGCTGAGGTGCATTCCAGATGTGTTTTCAACCATAAGACCATATTTCTACATACCATATGCAGACCATATCTTATTTATACAAAAGGTGCTGGTGGCTTTACAAAATAGAATATTTTAAGAATAAGAGTGCACTGCAATAGCTAAATCTCTGCACATAATTGCAAGGTAAATGACAATTGCATGCCTTTTTGGATATCTGTGGATTTACTCTATAGTTTAATGTAAGGACAAGACCAGCCAAAGAGGAGAAAACCTGTAGTGGAGCTTGACTGTTAAAGGAACAGTGGTTTGAATTAGACTTATTTTTAAGTGTAATTTTAAGTGATTTGGGATGTAGCTCTGAGATACAAGGAAAAAGTGATGCAAATGTGGATGAATCTATAAACTAAAGAGCTTTTTTTGAAACTTATCTTTGGCAAAAATACAATCTTGCTGTTATGAAATGGTTTCTATTCGTACTAGTTTTTCATGTTAATTTGATGAAGAGACCAAATGATTGACCATGTGGTGGAAAGTTAAACAGCAAAAAATACTTGTTTGCATATAAATATCTGCTTGCCTTTGAGATTATAGAGCAAATTTTTACAGATGCTACTGGTTTAAAAATTAAGCTTCATTGCAGATCTACATCTCCTTACTTTAAAATCTGAACATAGTTGAGAAAACACTTAAAGAGGAATTAACATTTCAGTTGAAGTTACAAACGTAATTTCCATCCTGTCACATTTTGGTGACCTTTTGTGACAGCTTGTCTCTATTGGAGGAGTGCATTCTTACTTGCTGATTAAAGATGTCATTTGAAACCATTTTATTACCAGCGATAGTGAAATTAATCTTGACACTTAGAGACACTAGAAAAATAATTGCTGATTCACTGCATTAACTGTGTGTGTGAAAACTGTACAGTCAAGATGAGAATAAGTGTGTGCTGGTAAAAATATGTAAAAATACAGAGTATTCTCATGAACGTAGCTGAGATCTTTCCTAAACATTTCTTTATCCAAAATAATGTAAGTAGTGGTTTTGAAAAGTTTAAAGGAGAGGTGTTGTAGGACAACTATGCAATTGATTTCTAGAGATACTGAGTTCATGATCTTTGATTTAAAATATCTTATTTCTTTCAGTGCATGTAGTTGAAGTCCTCCCAGAGCTGGAATTGTCATTATGCTCTGGATTTAGTTACCCATTAAGGAATGTGAAGAAAAATGCCTTTGTTTGGCATCACCAAGCTAAAGTATTCTCTCTGTAATTTAAAAAACAAAACAAAACCCTACACTTATGCAGAGCTGTTTGCAAAGTGATAATAAAGGTTATTGGATGTGGTAGTACTTTTTGTTATGTCCTGCCTAGTTGGCTCATGTTCACTCTGATAACTAGTGGCTGAGATTTCAGGCAAGACTAGGAAATTAAAATGAATGCTTTCACTATTGTCCTGTTGCACTGTGTGCAGAAGCACATAACTGTAATCAGGTGCAAGCCTGGATGATGGGGAGAAAAAAAGTTAAGACAAAGGAGAACATTTGCTAGCTCTCTCAATTTAGATTGCATATATATGTAAATGCATATGTATATTATTTTTTTTATAGCTGTTCTGGAATGGAATTTACGTTGTAAATCTCTGCATCATCCAGGATAATAGGGATTCTGGGATTCTCAAACCTGGGGATTTGAAATCTCGTTGCTCTCAGGGAACCACCCAAGGCAGATGTAGCTGCAGAGACCTGTGCTCAGGGTTGGTGTAGGCAGGAGCCGGTGGCTGTGTGCTGCAGCAGCCTGCACACACCGTCCGGGGGCATGGCAGCATCCAGCCTGGCTCGGTGTGTTTTGGTCACAACGCACACAAGCTCTTAGCCAGGGAGAAGCGGTGGGCCTTTTCATGTGGATACCTGGCTGTGCTTTGGGAGAATCTAGGGAGGGAAAGAGGATCTCTTTTTCCTCTGCTCATCACCTCTTTTCTAGTTAGTAGTTTGATCCTGCTTTCAGGGAAGACAGGGACTATTTTCTTTGCTTCCCTCCCTGCAAAACTGTCTTCCACACGATCTCCTCTCCTTGATCTCTRTACGTGTGGCACAATGCTCTCAAATCCAATAAACAGCCCACCTAATAATTGAACTGACTGTATATTATGCTGCATGGTGACTGATAGCAATATAAAGCTCTTGAGGTATTCATGAGTTTGGTTCACTGCATGAGACTTTTGCAGTCTGTCTCTGAGGCTGTGAACCTGCAGTTTTGTGTGTAAGCAAAATTCTTCACAGGTAGGACACTGTTGCCTTCAGTGGCATGTTGTGGGGGAAGTATGCTTGATGTGAATGTAATCTTACTTTTCTTTTTGTTTAAAAATCAAATGGTTATATTGTACTTCTGTGGTCATAGATGCAGTATGAATGTAATGATGCTTGCTGCAGTGAATTCATTGGGAGTTTTGTTTTGATTGGGATATTTTTTCCAAGGTCAGTGTTACACACACAGAGTTTCACTTTTCTGGCTGAAAAACTGAATACATGGACTGTGCCTTTAAAGACACAGCCTTTAAAGTTTGAGAACTTTTGTGTAAAGTGAGTAGGAAAACAATTTATTAGCTTTCATTTTAAGGAGAGTGAAAAGTACCTCCACATCAAAGATCATCAGGACAGACTTTGCCCTGGATGCTGTCATCCCTTCCCCAAGCTTAATCAGTGCAGCCATCTGAAGTCATTTTGTTGGAGCAGCCCATTCTTTCTTCTGAAGTTGTTTCTATTCAGTGTCCTTGGATGTGTGCTCAAGAGACTGAGAGACTCTGACATGATCTTGCCTTGTAGGAAGCCTAGCTCTTTTCCCAGGTTCATTAAGAATTGCTTTCCTCTAATCTGTTTAATAGGAAATAATTTCTTACAATCTTGAATGAATATCAGTGGTAGGTACTTGTTGGAATGACTGAATTTTGCTTTCCAAACTACTTTGCTGAATTCAGGGTTGTAGTGTGGAAGATGGGAGAAGAATTGCCCTGCCTGTCCTATTCTTGGAAAAAAAAGAAAACTTTCCAGCTAGCAGCATGCCCAGGTTGCCCTGCAGGATTTGGATCCTCTCTGGTTAAAGGGAGGAAAGCTGTTGCTTTGCAATGGAATGGCACCATTTCTTCCCATAAGTATATGGGAGCTAGTGGTCTGTCTTTCCTGCAGACCAACTGAAAGCCCATGTTAGCCCTTTCACACTTGCAAGCCTGTGAAGAAACTGAACTTGCTTCAGGTGTGGACAGGGAGGAGGCTTGAAATCAGAGCTCTATTTTTCCCATTAAACCAGCTTTTTTCATCCCTGACAGCTAAAAAGTGGTAAGGTGGTTGTTTTAGTCTCATCTAATGCTTTTGATTGCATTGGACAAGAGTACATTTGTCTTAATTTTCCTCAGAAATCTATAGTGTGCACATTTAATACCATACTAAGACCTGAGGGAGTGTGGTTCCTTGCCCCTTTCTAAGCATGCTGTGAGATTTTCCTGATAAAGCCTGATTGTCTTGGGCTCTGCCAATCTCTCGAGGCAGGTGCTAGGGCAAAGGTAGCATTTCATAAGAATATCTGGTGTGATTGTAAATTAAGGCTTTATGCCACTTAATTGCGGTGTCAGAGAGGGGAGAGAAAGGGAGGTAGAGACACTTGGCTCATCACCAACATGCAGAAATGAAATAGGAAAATATATGGCAGATTCTGGGCTTTTAGGAGTCCGTCATGTTTGCTGTGTTCTTAGTCAGTCAGCAAGTTCTAAACTTTTTTTTTTTTTAATCAAAAAGTCCCTGCTTTCTGGAGGTGCTGAATACCTCTGAAAACTGGGACATGCAAATTTACAGTCTTTGCAGCTCAGTCGTGCAGGTAGTGTTTGTAGCCAAGTAAGAACAACTGCCGCAGTGGGACTGTGTGGCGCTCACCCTCTTCTGCCCTTCTGTCAATCCTCAACTTCAAAGACTAATTGAGATTACTTATGAAGATGTTTAAGATGGTGGTTTAAGTAGCTTTGGCTATTAGACTTGCAAGAAATTTTAGAAGTTTTCTAATTGCTTTAGTTATGTATTCTTGATCACGGATATGTAGTGATGTGGAGATGTTGTTGTAGTGTCTCAGCTGCCAGATACAAACTATTTTTATTCTGATCTTCAGATATTATAGACATTATGTGTAGTATTAGCAAGGAAAACCACTTTGTTCTAAAAAGTAGTCCCTGTACCCAGTCTCCTTTAACATTAAGAGCAGACTTTTTAAATGGAAAAATGGAATTCTTGCACTAATTGCCATTTATATGCATTCAAAATATGTTTTTACTTGTCAGGAATGTGTTTCTTGTAGAGTAGTTTAATTTTGCCCTGTTAGAGGCAGAAGTCAATTTTAGAGGTAACAAGGGATCTGACTGGCACGTGGCAAAATCCTCAGCTGCATGTTTGGGTTAAAGTTTATCCCCTTTAAGTAACTGAAACCTGGTGAGTGGTACTGCTTATACTGTCACAGTGTGTTTCCTGAAGTTTGTTGTAGGCTTTCTCTATATTTCCAAGTAATTTGATTACCTGGGCTTGTTACTGTATGGCTTTCTCTTAATGTTATCAGCATTGTCCCAGGTTTCAAGCAAATTTGGCAGTCTTTGTTGAGTACCATCTGTTCTCTGGTGTTTACCTGTCATGTGAATTGAGTGGGTGTTATCAGTGGCCATGTATTTGACTTGAGCTGAGCACAGATTTTGAAGTATGCTCTCTCTAAGTGGAATTATCACTTGTAAAATACAGTTGATTCTTCAACCACATACAATAAATAAAATATTAAGTAATTACATCCTGCAAAAACACTTCAGCGACCAGAAAGTGCAAAAGAATCTGGTGGATAAAATCTGTTTATATGGAAGACTCAACATAGCCTTTACTGTAAAGTTTACTGGGGGTTTCATTGTGCTGCCTGACATTTCTGCAGATAAGTGAGATGTTGTTTAGGATAACACAAATGTGAGAGGAGCCACAGCCTCCTCTTACAGCATAAGGCAAACTTCAGTAGCATTTAAAAAAAACCCAAACCTTTTTGTTCATGTTTGTTTCATTTACCTGCTGCTTTTTGACTGTGCAACAGACACAAGTATCTGTGCTTTTTCCTTTTAAAGATTTCTTTAATGAGATGTTAACATGCCACCTAAAGGAGATCAAAGTGCCTGCAAATTTTATGTTAGTTGCAGGGATGCTTCCTTAGTTCTAGCAATGTTTTTTTCATTGTACTTTCCATCTTTTCAGCACAGAGCTAAAATACTTTTTTCACCATCTCTCTCTTTTAACAGAACTTTCTGCAGAAGCTAAAGCAGCATTACTGGAATTTGAAGAGAGGGAAAGGCAACTTAAACAGGGACGGTATGGCTCAAGGAGAGGAGGGCGAAGAGGAGGCTCGGTTATGTGTCACGGAATGGGAGAACAAAGGAGAGACAATAATGATAGGGGAAGAATGAAGGATCACAGGCCTGCACTGCTGCCAAACCAGCCATCGACAATGGTACCTTTTAATCCTTAGTATTCTTTTAACGTACTTTCAGGAAATTATGGAGAAATGCATTCTAAACTGTGAATGTTTATATTGGTGGAATATATATTCCAACGTACACTTGTTCTCTTTTAGGGCACTGTTAGGCAAGATGGGCTTTGGGTAACGTGGTGATTGTGAAAGTATGTGCTTAGTCCTGTTACCAGCCTCAACTTGAGGAATCTCAAGGCCTCCAAATGAAAAGTAGATTTCAACTCATACAATACAATCAGGCTTACCTACTGGCTTGCATGAGGATGGAGGAAAAAGTTAATTCCTCTGAGAAGTCTTCTACATAAAATATGGAAGCATGTTCAGTCACACATTATCAATAGTAATTTAGTTTAAAAAATATGGTTCTGTAAAATATTTCTTGTTTTTTGTCAAACTAATATTTTTGCTGATACTTCTAAAAAAATCTATTTGGTTACCTACCATGCTATTGTGGAGGCAAATAAAACCCTAGGAAGGTAATCACCACTAAATAAATTAGTATCTTGGGATTTCACATGAAATTTAGCTTTCTTACTCTTTTTTCCCCCTGTGCTTTGTACCACAAACTATAAGATGTTACTTTTTCCATCCAAAAAAAAAAACCCAGCAAGTGTGTGATCAAAAGGTAGCCCACGCTTATTTTTGTTAACTGTCATAAAATTTACTGGAAGCTGAGATTGTAGAACAAAGCCTGTGTATGTCTTTGCAGGACAAGGTCATCTGTATTAAACAAAGGGGATTTTTTCCAACAGCGGTAACTCTAGGTGCTGATCACTAGCAGGAGTCGGTGGATATCTCAGCGGCTGAGAGCCCTGCAGTAGAATATTTCATGCTTTTAAAACAGTGAAGGTGGAATAATTCTTCTTTTGTATTGCTGCAGTCTTTGCTAGTTATTTTTATCTTAAATGTTGTAAACATATTGTGCTCATCACAATATCCTTCTTGTGCATACTTTGTAGCTGCTTTGCTTTATGTATATGGCTGCTGAAAAAAAGGATGTGTTGCATCTTTGTTACTAAAAGGTTGCCTGTTTGGGACTCTTCTTGCACTGCCATTTGGAAGTTACTGGGCTAGGACTGATACCTACTATCAGTGAGTTCAGAAGTAGAAGAATGTCTCTGAAGAGAAACATGATATTATTTTTTTTTAATTATAACTGATTTTGGCCATTTGTGTTTGAGAGTGTTGAGCAGAAAGAGACTTTCTTCTACGTTACGAAAGGTACCTTTGAAAGGTATCTTTAAAGTAGTTTTTTCTTCAGGCAGTGTGGATAGGTGGGCTGCACTGGTATCTTAAGAATCTAGCTTAATTTGTATTTTGACTTCTGGTTGCTACTGTTAGGTCTGTTTTCTCAGAGAGACTCTTCTGTACACGAGACAAAAGTTAGTGGATTTGTTTTGATACTAGGACTCAGATTTCTACTGATCATCACATATACCTTATTGCAGTTGATGACAGTTTCCAGTGGCATATGCAGAACTCTACATAGGAAACTAGAGAGTTTCACTGTTAAAAATAAGTGAATGAATGTCTGCATTCCCTGGGTGCTTCCTTGCTCTTTGCCATCCTCTCCTTCACATGAATGTCTTTGATTGTTCCTTTGCTTTCCTGTGCTGATTGTTCTTAACAGTTCCAGTTGATGATATGGGAAAGAAGTTTTTCTGTTGATATTTGGCCTTAATTGTTCTCCAAAGGTGTCTTGGTTTTGTGCTGGTTTATGTCAGGATATTTTAACTTTAAAGCCTATTGACTTTATTCTTTTGTCTGACTTTAGACTCATTCACAGAGGTTAATTCCAACACACCAGCAACCTGTTAGGAGTCTGTTCCAGCAACACCAACAGCAGCAGCAGCAACAACAACAGCAGCAGCAACAGCAGCAGCAACAACAGCAGCAGCAGCAGCAACAGTTACAATCTCTGCTTCCTTTACAGCATCAGCATCAGCATCATTCTTCTCCTCCTCCAGGGCTACATATGCCCCCTCAGATAGAAACGCCTAGAATAATGATGACTCCACCTCCAGTGACACCTCAGCAACCGAAGAACATACACATAAATCCGCATTTCAAGGGGACAGTAGTGACGCCTGTACAAGGTGAGCTTTCTGAACGCCTTCCCAGTCATGCGAGCGTGACTCATCTTATTCTTTGCCGGGGATGCAACAATTTGTTTGTTTGTCACTTCATGGAAATGTGCTTCAGGCTGATGTTTTTTTTCTTAAGCTTGAAACAAATGTTTTGCCTAAAGTAAGACATAATGTTGTTGGACTGTGGCCAGCTGAAATAGTAAAGCCTTTTCAACTTCTTTATTGTCTTTGTTACTCTACTGTAAAGCCTGCTAAGAGCAGTAAAAATGGAAACTGAAAAGAGAATGTGCTTTTTAAAAGTAGCAAATGTCAGTTTTCAAAACTAGTAAGTACTGCAGTTTATAATTTCCAACATCATTCCAGCTTCAGCCAAGCATTCACAGAATGACCACCCACCTATTTCAGTGAGAGTACACGGAGGCACTCCTTGCACTGCAATTGCTCTGTGAAAGGTACCAGCTGCTATCCTTACTTGACAAGATACATGCTCTCAGTTCTCCTTTCAGTGTCACATTTGTGATTGTTTGATTCGCAGCCTGCAAGTACGCTTTTTCTGTAACTTACCACAAGTCCTCTTTGAGCTACACTTTTTAGGGCAGCTCTCAGCAGAGCTGTTAACATTACTACTTACTTGGGAAGTGTTTAATCCCTGAGAGGACAGAAAAAAAAAGACACCTATATAGCTCTGATTTGTGATTCTGTTGGGACTAGACAAAGTAAATAAATACATATATATTTATACATATTTGCGGTTAGGTTTTCTGTATTTTTCCCCCTTCAAATCCCAGAACTCCAAGCCAGTGCTATCTTTGCTTCATTTATTTGACCAATGAAAGGTAGGAATTTGGCAGGGTAGGATATAGAATCATAGAATAGTTTGGGTTCGAAGGGACCTTTAAAGGTCGTCTAGTCCAACCCCCTACCTGCCGTGGGCAGGGACATCTTCAGCTAGATCAGGTTGCTCAGAGCCCCGTCCAGCCTGACCTGGAATGTTTCCAGGGATGGGGCATCTACCACCTCTCTGGGCAACCTGTGCCAGTGTTTCACCACCCTCATTGTAAAAAATTTCTTCCTTATATCTAGTCTAAATCTACCCTCTTTTAGTTCAAAACCATTCCCCCTTGTCCTGTCGCAGCAGGCCCTGCTAAAAAGTTTGTCCCCATCTGTCTTACAAGCCCCCTCTAAGTACTGAAAGGCTGCAATAAGGTCTTCCCGAAGCCTYCTCTTCTCCAGGCTGAATAACCCCAACTCTCTCAGCCTTTCTTCATAGGAGAGGTGTTCCATCCCCTTGATCATTTCTGTGGCCCCCCTCTGGACCCGCTCCAACAGGTCCATGACTGTCTTGTGCTGAGGACCCCAGAGCTGGATGCGGTACTGCAGGTGGAGTCTCACCAGAGCAGAGTAGAGGGGCAGAATCACCTCCCTCGACCTGCTGGACATGCTTCTTGTGATGCAGCCCAGGATATGGTTGGCCTTCTGGGCTGGGAGCGCACATTGTCGGCTCATGTCCAGCTTTTCATCCACCAGTACCCCCAAGTCCTTCTCGACAGGGCTGCTCTCAATCCCTTCATCCCTCAGCCTGTACCGATACTGGGGATTGCCCTGACCCAGGTGCAGGACCCTGCACTTGACCTTGTTGAACCTCATGAGGTTCACAGGGGCCCACTTCTCAAGCTCGTTGAGGCTCCTCTGGATGGCATCCTGTCCCTCAGACGTCAACCGCACCACTCAGCTTGGTGTCATCTGCAAACTTGCTGAGAGTGCGCTCGATCCCACTGTCGATGTCATTGATGAAGATATTAAACAGTACTGGTCCCAGTATGGACCCCTGCGGGACACCACTTGTCACCGATCTCCATCTGGACATGGAGCTGTTGACCACTATTGTCTGGATGCATCCATCCAACCAATTCCTCATCTACCAGACAGTCCCATCAAATCCATACCTCTCCAGTCTAGAGAGAAGGATGTTGGGGGGGGGCTGTGTCAAAGGCCTTAGAGAGGTCCAGATAGATGACATCAGTAGCTTGTCCACTGATGCAGTCACTCCATCATAGGAGGCCACTAGGTTGGTCAGGCAGGACTTGCCCTTGGTGAAGCCATGCTGGCTGTCTCGAATCACCTCCTTCTCCTCCATGCCTTAGCATAGCTTCTAGGAGGATCTGTTCCATGATCTTCCCAGGCACAGAGCTGAGACTGACTGGCCTGTAGTTCCCTGGGTCCTCCTTTTTTCCCTTTTTAAAAATGGGGGGTTTGTTTCCCCTTTTCCAGTCAGCGGGAACTTCACCGGACTGCCACGACTTCTCAAATACAATGGATAGTGGCTTAGCAACTTCATCTGCCAGGTCCTTCAGGACCTGCAGATGGATCTCATTGGGTCCCATGGACTTGTGCACCTTCAGGTTCTATAGATGGTCTTGAACCTGATGTTCTCCTACAGTGGGCGGCTCTTCATTCTCCCAGTCCTCGCCTTTGCCTTCTGCAGCTTGGGCGGTGAGGCTCGAGCACTTGCTGGAGAAGACAGAGGCAAAAAAGTCATTGAATACTTCCATCTTCTCCATATCCTGGGTAACCAGGTCTCCCATTGCCGTGGAGAATGAGTGATCCATTTTTGAATGGTGTAAGACCTGTATTTCAGTGGGGAAGATCTTTGCTATGTGTATTGATGGCAGCTTGTTCATATGAAATACCTTTGTGCCGTCCATTTTACTGAAGGAATGCTCAGCAAGACTACTGAATATTTCGGCTAATAGTATGCAGCATACTATTAAATGCAATCTTTTAAATCACTGTAGAATTTTAATCTTCTTGATTTGAGAGCGCATATGGGAAGCTGAGTCTTCTGCAGTGGCTGAGAGCAGTGGCCATCCAGTCTCTTAGTCTGCAGCAGTACAGCTATGTTACATGAAAGTACACATTGCATACCTAAGGAAAATGTGTAGGAAATCAGTAGTCGTCTTCAGGGAAGATGAACATAATTCTAAAATCTTCAATGGCATTTGCATGTTAAGATGAATTTTTAAGCAGTCACTGCAGGCAAATGGTAGACAGAAATACCAGTGTAGGGAGAGCTGTTCTAAATTTCCTCTTAAAAAGTCCTCCTCCATTTAATCCGTCTGCTTGAGGCCCCAGTAGGCAGAGACTGGTAGTTGACAACATTAGGATGTGTTTCCCATGCAGCATCATTTATTTCAGGGTAACAGGAAGTATGAAAGATCAGATTGACTTCTCGTTCTTGCTGATGTCCTGCCCCTTTTTGGCTGAATATATTTCCAGATACATGAGGGTTTTTACACATTGGAGAATACAGTCAGATAGGTGGAAAGTTTATGGGGATTCTGTTGTTGAAAATGTGAGCCTGGAAGTTAAAAATGCCATGTCTGGAAGCACATGATACGCACGCTTAGGTTCTGGTAATTTTAATGGTGTGCTGTCATGTTTTAGTGTAGACTGGCATTTTTTTCCTCTCTAATTTTATGGCAGGATTAAGCTCCCGTACTTCTAATTGTCAGCACCAGGGACACTTTCTCTAACTGCAAATCACAGAAATACACTTTCTCAACATCTTTTTGGTCTGAGTTAGTCTTGAAATGCGTCGAGTATATCAGTATTTTCTAAAATAGACTCAAACCTCCTGTAAATTGTTACGAAATTTTTGTGTGAATAAAATAGCATGTATAAGAGCTCTAATAGCCAGCTACTTCAGCCTGAAAGTGAGTTCAAGCACTCTTGAAGAATCCTGTCATTGTCTTATTCCTTTCATGTCTCAAAGGCAAATCTCTTACAATGGCCACCATCTCCCTGCCCAGCCTTGAAACTTGATTCAAAAAAATAGTTACTTTTAAGTCAGTTTTGTTTCAAACAAATTTCTAGCCTTTGAAGCTTCATAAATGATTAAGAAGGACTCAGTCTATCAAAACCCCTAAAACAGTTGTGTGAGCCTCTGCACGTACCTGCTGCAGATACTGTTCAGTTGGCATTCAGTTGTGCCTTTTGTGGCATTTGAATCCCATGTCTTTTAGTTGCTTGCTTGTCACATAGTTTTCTCTTTTCTTTGTGTCCTATTCTGTAAATTAGTTTTCAGTTGTAAGTAGTAATTTTTGGCTGAATACATGTCCAAATTTGAGTATGATCAATTTACAAATGCTGGAGGACTGTACATAGATGTACTATGAAATACTAATTCACCATGTGATAATAGTTATTGAGTTTTTTCCCCTTATGTTTATACCACAAATAACTATTTCAAGGATACCGTGGTGCTGCTAAAATTGACATGAACTAATGAGCAGTTTATGGCAGCTCAGTGGATTAGTATGCCATTTACCTTTTAAAAAATGTTTGGGAAAAATTACATTATAATTCTCCTAAATAATCAATATGGGACTTGGTTCTTCATCTTTTTAGGTATAGCATTGGAATTTACAGCCAAAAGCCATTGGAATTTACAGTCGTCTTAAAATAGTGTCTAACAACATGCTGTGTATTATTTTTGAAGCATACTTTTCAAATCTGTGGAAGATTTGACATCAGGAAAATGAATGCTTATTTGAGACTTCTTTGCTGCTTCAGCAAGTGTCCAAGGCTTGAAAAGGCACAGAGTTTGAACTATCTTTCATGAGTATTAAATTCATTTGGTTAAAATATATATATCTCTATATGCTACTGCCAGAGGCAGGATACTGAAATAGACACAAGTGCCCTGTTCAGTTGACATTTCTCTGCATTTCCCACCTTATGTGATTTTTCTCATAACCTGTAATACCTGAGCTATTTTAGTCCTAGGTCTGTCAAGAGCACCCTGTCAGTTTTTTCCAGGTGGCCATGGCTGTTAGATATCGACAGATGTTCAATAGAAGCCAAAATGAGACTCTTCAACTAATTTTCTCCTGTAACCTGATACAAAGTCTGCATGCAGTCCTTCAGCGCTGAAAGACTGGTGCAATTAGTTTACCCCATCAGTCCCTGAACGAGTAAACCACAAGTACTTAACAAAAGTGGGTAGAATGCAGACATGGACATGAACTAAAAATAACCACTAATGTTTTTGTGCCTCAGTTACCAAGGAAAAAGGGATTTTTGAGGGATCTTATCAAACTCTATGTTGGGAAATGCAGCTAGTTTAAGGGAGGAGTTGGGTGTGTTTCTTAACACCTTTCCTGCTCCGGTGTGTAATGCAGTAGTTGTCTACAAAGTCGATGTTTAACCCTGTCACTTTCAGAAATGCTAAAAACAAATTGAAGAAAAATAAACTTACTAGAAGTTTTTAGTAAATGAGCAAACATGTTCAGTGCTGTTTGACTGAAATGCTTTATTTAACTTGTCTAGGCCTTCTGTTTAACATTGAACATTTGTACTTTTAACACTTAGACAACTCAATGAGGAAAAAGACTGCATTGGAAAATGGGAAATCTGTCATTACACTTTGTACTGGGGATTCGAATATAGATTCAGTCCCCAAGGTGATCCAGCAGTAGATACTTTGTGCATTATGCCGTAATACTAAGTGAATATTTTGGGAAATCTTTTTTTGTGACTAGTCTTTTGAAATGCAGCTGTATGGACAAGTCATCCAGATTAATGCCACTGAAATCCTAATTTTGGAAGTTATTTTTCAGGAAGAGGGTCTCCTCATTCTTCTTGGTGTTTCTTTAAGAAATAGCAGTCTTTCATCCGAGATCAGCACAGTGATCACAGTTGCATATACCATTACGGTGGCAAGGCTGGATTAAGTAGTTTTTGATTGCTGTTAATTGCCACTGTCTGCCTCATTTTACCTTCCTATGAACAGTGATTTTACCAGATAGAGCCTCTCATGCCCATGCTTATTGTGGGAGGTTGGTGGTGAGACTGGGAGATACCTAGGAAATCTTGAGGGGCATGAAGTTGAGAAGGCAAATTAATCATGTATCCTTCTATTTGAAACATGAAATTATCGTTAGAGTCTCTGTCAGCTTTGTCTAAGAGATGTCTTTGGCTGAGTAAGTATTCTAGTTTTCCTTCCTGCAACAAGGAGCAATTTAATTCTGGAAAATGCAGAATTAAATTATGTGAATTAACTGGGAGAATCCTAATTGCCCTGTTGCATGTTGCGGGGGAGGGAGTGGTTGCTTAAAGTTAATTGTAGGAACTGTGACATGTGGGGGTAAATGTAGCAGATTTTAATCATGGCTTCTTATCGCAACCGCTTTTGGAAATAACGGCAACAACTGTTAAGTAAAACAAATGGTGTTAAAAGGTGCTTCTTGTTTCAGTGCCCTTGCTGCCAGTTCCAGCCCAGCCAAGACCTGCTGTAGGACCCCAGAGATTTCCTGTGAGTAGCAGCTGTTTCTTCTTCTCTGATATGGATAAGCATACATTTGCAAGGAAATATTAATATAGCAAATAAAAGCTGTTCTAGTGAAATATAATTTTAAGGATTTGTAAATATTGACAATAGACTCTGCAGTTGAAAATGTTTGTTAAAAGCTTAAGGTCAATGGATTTTTGAGAGTAGAATTAATTCTGTTTAACTGTAAAATTGTTGAACCAGTCTCTCCAGTGGGAGAGGCATGAATGCATCTTGTCTTAAGGAGTATGGGCTTCATTTTATTGCTTGACTCTTTCTGTATAAATAGAATCCTTATTTTATTTGATATAATAAAAGGCTATTTGAAATAATCCCTAAGCTTAAAAAGCAGTATATATATTTTTATTGTAAAAATCAGCAAAATTTCATTTTTATCATTACTTCAGGCATTGAAATGCCCTCATATTTTTATATAAAAAATGGGAATGGCATTGCATGACCTTGCTTTTTCTCGTATGTTTCTAACTTCCAAAACAAACAAGGCACCTAGCTGCTTCACTAGGCTAATTTCACTTGATAATTTTTTTTCAGTTCTGTTAATGGAGAGGGTGCATACTTCTAGACCTTTTCCCATCATATCACAATTTTGTTGTCCTAAATTTTTAGTTCAAGTGTTTGGCAGAGTATCAAAATAAGCAAAAGAATAAATAGTTTGTGCAATATTGCCTTAAATATTTTCAAATAAAGACCCATATATTATGTTTCCCAAACATTAAAACACACAAAAATTATCCTCTATTAATGTGTGCAGTGTTGAAGGAGGAAAGTAGATGCTTGTGAACATCTGTGTAGTATCACACAGTAAATTACTTGCATAGAAATCAAATGTATTTGAAAGAAGCAGGTTTCAGAAACCAGCTGTGACTTTTGATTGCCATGTGCATACCTGGTTGGTTTTGATGCAGAATACTTTTCGTACAGGACATCTAGCTGAGGAATCATGATGTCCCTATTTTGTACAGTAACAGAGTTTTTAAATTGCCATATTTCTTCTGTGAAGTATAAAAAGGTTAAGCAGTAAAACCACAGTTTCATCAAGTAAATTCATGTTAAATAATTTCATCATCAACACTTTAACCGGAGATATTTTTCTATTAAATATTGTATTTTTCAGAGGAAATAGTTGCCTTCAGCAGCCTTTAGTATTACGTGGAGAACTTACTAACATTTTAAAAGTAATTCTGATTATTTTTTATGAAAACAAGCATATTGCATTTGTTTTCCTTTGACAAAGGAAATTTGTTTTCCTATTGACAAAGTTGCTTTGCCAATAAACACAGTCTGGGATGGAAAAGAAATTGGAGGACAAGCAATATCTGTAAAGGCATTGTAATTGACATCTTTGAAGTGTGTTTCCATCAGTGTAGAAAAATTGGAAATTAATTTTTTTTAAATTGACTGTGAAATTAGATTTTAATTCTGTTCACTTTTGGCTTTGCAAGTTGGGAAGTACTGCAAACCTAGCTAATCTTGCATGCAACAGTTTTTAAAAGGGAATAAAATAGATTGAACATTTTTGGTAGGACTTTTGCTCCTTTTGCCTGAAGGAAAATAACTTGACTGCTTGCTGCCTTTTTATGTAAGCAATGCACTAGCAAAGAGTCAGTGTAATTCTTTTTTCATAAAGAGGAGGAGGGCTAGCTTAACTAAGAGGATCCAGTACTGTGATTTGGTTGCCCCGAGTGTGGCGTTTTTGTGGTGGTGTTTTTTTTTTTCTTTTCCTACTTCAGCTAGTAGCCTGCTATATGACCCTGAGAAAGTTACTTAATCTTTCCATGACTCACTGAGTTATAAAATGGTTATAATATGGACTTCCCTTATGAAGTACTTTATAAATTTTGCATAGGTTATCAGTCATATTAGGATTAGGAATTAAGTGTCTCTGTGTACATATCTCATGTTTGTTTTATTAAATATAGTATGTTGGCTCTTGAGCTGAAGACAAATTTACTTTCTGACTTGAACGTTTTATCTTGTAGAACTACGTTTTTTGCTCTGTTACATGTCAAATGCCTTTGTGCCATTATAATTCACTTGTTTATGTATAAATGTTGACTTATAGCAATATAGCAATGGTTAGACAACTTTGACAAGCCATTTGAAAAAGATCAAAGTAGTACTCCAGACTATAGTTCATTCAACCTTTTCCTCATTGTAGAAAGAATCTCTGGATATGTAATAACTTGAATTTGCTCTTGTTTTTAGGATTGCCTAATCAAAGGATAATAGTCAACTGATTTTTCTGATTGCTTTGTTTCTAAAAAACTGGGGGGTTAGAATTAAATATTTGTAGCCCGCTTTCCCCTTTAACTTTGAACTGGATGGTTTATTTTGATTGAATGTGGCAGAGGTGGAAACATTAAAGGTAATGAAATTCTTGCAAGGGAGAGACCTAGAAGTGGCTAGTGCCCTAACTGAAGGAAAAATTGCCTCTGAGTTCCTATCTTATCTAGGAGAGAAACCTCTCAGCACAGAGAGCCTGTGTGTGCTCCGAACGTGGGAAGAGCTTCAATCAGAGCTAATCAATTGCAAGTCGTAAATCCATTGGAAACCAGGTGTTATTAATTTAGGGCTAATGAAGTGACTTGTAACCATGTAATGGTTAATTCTTACAGCCTTTTGCAGAACGATGTAATTGAAGAGTTGAACAAAGTTATAATGAATGTGTTAGCCTATTGGTGTGAGTTCTAAATTATAAGAAATAATGTAGTACTAAATCAAGGTAATGTTGATCAGGATTGAACCTGCTTGGAGTTGAGACTGATTAAATTCACTTAACCTTGAATCTAAATTTTAATATTTCAGGATAGGGCTCATTGTTCAGTTATTTCTTACTTAAAGCTTAACTCCTGAAAAGTTTAGAGAGGAAGTACTAGAAAGGACATAATGGAATGCATCTGTGTTCCCTACTTAGAGTTATTTTAACATTTACAGTAATCTTGAATCAAGCAAGGAAGTTGTCTATCTTTTATTCTGTAAGCATTCAAGGTGACTTAGTGTGAATGATGTTTGAGAGCTATATTCAACTGGTTAGGACTGAATAAATAGTGGATCTGAGGCATGTTATAGCTGAGAAACATGGTTAACTTGTAACTGGGGGTTAAAGACCCGAGTTCTGCGAAGGCTTCTATGCTTATCTGAATTGCACAGTACTCTTCAGGTGGCTGTAGTTGATAGTAATCCAATCTTCAAGCATAGTTGATGCTGATATTTTTCCAGGTATTTGAATTAACATGGAACTGTGCAAGTGCCAGCTGCATGTTTTCTTTAAACTGTTTAAAGAACAGATTAAGCTAACCTCTTTGGCAGAGTCCTTCTGAAGGTCTTGCTTTATCATCTGCCTTTGCTTTAAAGTGGTTAAGATGACTTTTTCTGAGTTCCTGTCTCAGTGTCACAGTTGGTATTTCACAAATAATTTTCTGACCAAATTATTAGTTCTTGTGGATGTCTTAGTGCAGGTACAGAGCCAGTGCTTTTCCTTGTTACACAAGAGGGACCATTGTGGTTCCTGTCCTCCGGTGTTTGTTATCTGGGCTAATTTCTCCTTCAACTCCTGCGTTCTGTGAAGCAGGATGGGGTAAAACAAGGGAAGAAGAAATTAAATAGAAAATGGAAGAGGTGTTTCTAAACACTTTATATGTAGGCTGTTGCTAACTCAGTACTGAAGAGGCCAGATCATGACTTAATATGAAACTAGGAGCTAAGTTGATGGTCCAGATCTTTTCATCCCTTATGCGAGTCCACCAGCACATTCTGTGTCTGAAATATTTCAAGACACATTTGCCTGAAGAAAAATTTATAAAGACTTTTTGCTTCAAACGTCATTTATTTAACTTAATGAACACTGAGGTAATAYTCATGTGGCACCCGTGCAATTTTTTAAGGACATATAAAAGTGGAATGAGTGTTGTCATGCCCACTTTGGGATAGAATGTGGCAGAAGGAAGGTGTTTTCACTGTCAACATTCTTCAGCCAGAAATTGTGAGGTATCCCTAGCATCCAAATTTGGGGCTGGAGTGGGGCATACAGAGTGAAGAGGAAGTTGAGGAGAACCTGCCTCACACTGCTGAAGGCAGAAGAGAGGAATTCCTCGGATCTGAGGCCGTTCCCCCTCTGTCTCTGCCCTGGATCCTCCTCTGAAACTGCTGCAGAGAGAGCAGAGCCTGTTAACGCAGCTGTGCGTCTTTATCCAGGAGAATTTTCAGGAAATTGGGATAAATTCCGCTTTAGCTCCTGTCCTTAACCTGACACCCTGGGTGTGGTGCGAGCTGGGCAGATGTCCATCACACAGACACATTTTATTAACTGTCGTCAATTTGAGTTTCATAGTTGCAGTTAGGAATAGTCTGAAGTGGCATGAAGCACAAGATGAACTGGCACTAGTGTCTGCCTGACGAATTTATGCCAGGAAGGCTTTGATGCTTTTTAATGCACAAAGCTTTTCTCCTCCGATAGGACACCTTAGTGCACTGGCTACCTTTCAGGTAACTGTTGAATTAAAGCTGAAAAAGTTGAATTATAAAACATAAATTATGTTTTATTCAGTATAAAAGTAAGACTTTAATAGAGCAACTTGTCCTCAGGCACTTGTGAATACTCCACATTGCGTGTCTTTTCGCAGGGGGTTTTGATGTGATTTGGTTTTGGAACTTACCTTACAATTTCCTTTCAAATCCTTAAACTGCAAAAACCCTAGTAAACTTTCTTTATATTCCCATTCAACATGCTTCCACTTGATCTCCAGGACATCAGGTGTTGTCTTAAATGGATGCTGTGAAAGGCAGTTGATGAGTCTTGATTCAGTTTTTCTCACCATTTCTGAAAGCTCTAGTTTGATGAATTCTGAGCTCTCAGGTGTTGTCTGAAATTCATATACTGCTTTTAAGTACTTCTTTATGCTTTAATCTGTGAGAGGTTTTTAAACAGGTGCCCAGTTGTTGCTCAGAACAGAGGTCACTGTCCTTCATTGCCACTTGCTTGAAACATCTCTTTTAGACAAACAATGTATTAGTGCTATACAAATTAATGATAAAAGGTACATTAGAATACGATTTACTGCTTTTTCCCCAAAGTGGCCCTTGGACTGACTTGGATTAGCCTACAACACCATTTTAGCAAACTTGGGTCAGTTTAATGGATATTACAATGTACCTGGGTCTGTGGGTGTGCCTTTATGTAAACACCTCTTGCAGTATGTAGAAACAGAAATTTGCGGTGCTTTTGAAAACAAAACTCCTTGCAATAGTGTTTGCTCTTTGTTGTGGGAAATGCAAATAGGGAGTAAAATTTTTTTCCATCATTTCAAATTCAATCGTGAGTTGCTACAAGTGAATAAGGGTTTTAACAACTTTTGCTAAGGTTGCAGCTCATATTCTCCAGTACTCACAGTCCTGTATCTGAGCACAGGCAGTTGTTTTAAACCGATATTTAGTAAGTAATGATATTTAGTAACTATTACATGTTTGCAACAGTGTGTATGTAGGAGACAAACTGTTAATGGAAATAAAAAGCCACTTGTGAAAATGATTCTCCGACTTCCTCACAATTATTCTGCTTTAGCTATGGCTTTACTATAATGAGTAACAGTAAATGAAATTTTCACTCTATTACTGTGTAGCAGTGGCAGATCACAGGTAGTGTAGAAAGCATTTTGTTTTCATTTAACAGGATACATGGTATCAGGTGGTGTTGATTGACATTTCTTGGCTAGTGCTTTATACAGCATTTCATGCAAATCATGTTTGAATGAGACTGCTGCATCAAATTACATTTCTTTCAGATTATAACCCTTGCAGGTGTGAGACAGAGCTTGTTCAGCAGCTAGCAAAAAGCTTTCGTTTTTAACACTTACTGTTTTCACAACTTGACTGCAAAGCCCTATAATTACAGCACTTAAGATAGTGAAGGAATGATGGGCACTTTCTCTTATCAGATCTATAAGTAGTAGCAAGCAGATGCAGCATGAGATCCCTCCAGCTGTCAAATATTGTCAGGCTGGCATAGAGGGAATGCAGTTTAAAATGCAGGTGACATAATACCCAACATCCTCCATTTGCTAGTGGGCTTCTGATTAATCACGATTACCATACATTATCATACCATCAAATTTAATCATATCAATGAATTCCCATCTGCAGGAGGAGCAGCAGCAGCAAAACATGATGGTAACAGCTATTAAATAAGAAAGAAATAGATGGTTTCTAAATGCAGTAACCCTTTAACTTGTCATGCTAGCTCCAGTGTGCACAAGCTCTGTAGATATTAAAATCAAACATAAAACTTGTTCATTTATATATCATAGTTATTCTCATTTACCTTTCTATTAAGTAATTGCTATTTAACACTGCCAAGGAAACCAGAGTTGTAGATTTTTTTTTTTTTTTTTTTTTTTTTCTGTGTTAATGATGCTAGATTTTCTTCAGTCAGCTTTATTTAGTACCTGCTAAATACAGAATCACAGAATGGCTGAGGTTGGCAGGGACCTCTGAAGGCCCTCTTGTCCCCTCCCATTCTCAAGCAGGGCCACCTAGAGCTGGTTGGCTAGGACCGTGTCCAGACGGCTTCTGAATACCTCCAAGGATGGAGACCTTGCTGGGCAACCTGTGCCAGCACTCAGTCACCCTCACAGTAAAAAAGTTTTGATAAGTATATAAATTTTTATATATATATGTAGCTATATACTGTGATTTTGATATATTTGTATGGATGAAGTTTGAACTTTTAAGTCTTGTGGGCAAAGCACAAATTTTTATCGAAGCAAAGGGGAAAAGGTATTACATATATAGCTGTATAGCCATTAATTAGACACTGTTAGAGAGGTATTTTGCAGAAGTCAAGACTCAAAGAAATCCAATCAAAACATACAGTTGACTTCCTCCTACAATGCAGTAATGCTAATCTAGTGCTTAAACACTGAATGGACAACTAAAATATATTTGATATAACATTATAGAGTCCTAGATGATAGTATAGTTCCCTTAAGGTATTTTCACCGAGCTGAGAAAATGTCCTTTTAAAAGATAATTAAGTATATTTGTGTCATCCCAATACAAAAAAAAAAAAAAAAAAAAATCTATAAACTGGTATTTATTCACCTTCTGCATCTTCAGTTCTTGCCATTTCTTTAGAATGTGAAGGGAAAAAATGCTTAATTCATTATAAACAAGTCATAGCATTGTTTACAGTAAAAATGAATTAATTTAGAGGAATATCATGGGTTGACAGTAGGATACCCAAAAAGGAAAAAATGTTCAATCCTTTATATGCAACACGTGAGTAGTACTTGCAGGCACACTGGGAGCTCTGGGTATGTAAAGTTCTCGCATCAAAGTGTTTGCAAGGTCAGAGATGTGTAAAACAGCTCCAAAATGAGATTTCCTTACAGAATTAAAAATCAGAAACTGATTTAACTACTAAATAGTCAGGTCTGAAATGGCATTTTCTAATACAGATCAAAGTCCAGGTAAGCAGCAATTCTAATATTTGTCTTGTATAAAGCTGGCTGCTTCCTGACTTTTTTTTGTAGCAATCTGAGCGTTTTTTGTTGAAGTGAGAAGCATCATCCCCAAGTCACATGCATTTATCTTTGAGGTTCTCAGATTGTTTTTAAATTAGCTATAACTGCACCTGCAAGCTTGGCGTGTAATGCAGAAATCCTGAATTTGATATTCATGATCCAGTTTAGTTCTGACTTCAGAGTTGTTTCTAATCATCACTGACTTGCAGGTCACCAAGATACAGTAGGTCAATAAACACTGTAATAATATTTCCACAGAGTAGTCTCTGGTAAGTCTAAGGATAAGGTATGAATTTTATTAGATGTTTTGTCTCAATAGTTCTGAAAGCAGAGGAGGTCCAAAACTTCTGGGTCCCTAATTTTTTACGCATCCCTAAAGCTGTTAGCTTTCAGCACAGAAATCTGCAGAAGGATTTTATTGTCTTTAAATAAAAAGATTATGAAGTTCTCTTCTTTCAAGGGAGAGTTCATCATTCTGAATGGCACTAACGTCTCATACTTTTTCTCCAATTTCTGTTTGTGATATTTCTATATTTACTTAATCTTAAAAAATCAGAGGGCACCAAACAAAAATAATCACACACTCTTCTACACCATACCCCTGAAGAGGATTACAAATTGAAGTGAAACTGAATCTTCCAAATGAGTTTGTTTAAAACACCTGTTTAAGAAAGTATTTTGGTTTGTGCTCTAATCTGAGAGGTTTAGGTTTACTCTTCCTTCAGGCGGTGCAGGCTGCTACAACTTGTCTGTCATGCTTTTTCTTATTATGGCCTGTCTCTCCTTGCTGCAGACACTCTTCCTTCATCCATACAAAACAGATGGGAGCATGTTTTTTCTGTACATCAGCACTGTTAGGAGTTTAAAGCTAGAGTTGGGATTTAGTTAATAATATCTTTCCTATGCCTGCATTTCATTTAGGAGTGTTTTCTGAGAATTGTTCCTGAATGTTTGGGATTGTCATAGTGTGCTGGGAGTATCCTTCTTTTCTGTATCACCTGTGTCCTTATTTTAGCTACTTGATCATGAGTTGGCTTAAACAACAGGGGATTCCATGCCTTTCTCACCTTGCTTGTACTGGTTTTCTATGATGGCTGAATTCCATTTTGGGACCTTAAACAGTGAAATCGGGCATTGGTGATTTCTCTTACAGATGACCTGGTCTTGAACCTAAACATCCCAACATGCTTTCTTATCTATTGGAGTTGTGTAGTATCAAAGAGAAGCTTGCCCAAGTTATGTGAGACATTTTAATACTAAAAATTACTGTCGGCTTAGTCGAGGAAAATATCAGCCCATTCTCTCTCAGACTCAGTGTACCTGTAATACTAGGATCTGTGCAGTCCACATACTTGAACCAGCACTTGCTATCTCCTTGCATTTTCCCCTCAGAAAATATATTCCAGAAGCTTTGAAAAGACTCACATATGGGTAGCATACATTCATTGTCTTGTGTTTTATGATCACTCTGAACTTTAATTTTTGTCCTTCTTGATTGTAATGTATTTAAGGCATGAATTTTTATGTAAGGTGGTCTTATAATACTAAATCCATTGGGAAAATCATGGTGCTTGCTAGGTTTTAGTTCACCTTGATGGAATTACACGATTGTCATAGACGTCACAGGGACACTAATGAGTCATTTAAACTATTTTTGAGGAAATATCAAAATACATTTTGTTATGAAATTTCAGTGAATCATTCCCTTTCTGTATGCCGTGCACAGTAAATGGGCATACTGTGAAACTTGAGTATGAAGAGCCATGGTTTGTGAGATGTATACATTTCTACTTGAAAATTTTTGAATCATATCCGAGATACATGAAGCAGGGCTCCTTACGCAAGAGGATGAAAAGTCAGTTCCTTGCACCGGAAGGTAGGCATTTTAGGAAAGCTTTTCAAAAAGTCTAGTAGCTGTTGAAATAAGAGGATTAACATCTTGTGACAGATGGCTATAGTTTTAATTGTCATAGGTTATAGTGGTCATTATTCTTTGCATTTAAACCATATAAGAAGAATTAACTGAGTGGCTCTGCTTAACTGTCAATGGGGTTCTCCTAGCTCTTTGCATTTTAAGTGAGATTAATAAATGAAAACATGTTGTAGAGGCAGGGTGTAATTTATTGAAAGATTCATGAAGTTTCAATGACATTGTTAAGGTATTTAATTAGTCTCATGAAAAAAAGTAGAGTGACCCTTTTAGAGAAGCTGATAAGTCGTATAATAGCTGTTAGATCCTCTTTATTCCTTGCTTTATAAGATTAACTTTGTGCTAAGCAATTTATGCTAAGTTTTCCCTTTTATTGGTAACCAAAGTTATCTGTGCTTCATGAATAGATTATTGGAGATAACATCATGTAATTAACAAGAGATGCAGAAAAGTAAAAGTACAATTTGTGTAAGAATTGTATGAGAGAGAATGTTAATTTCTTAACTAGGAAGGATATTTAAAGGGATAAAAGGAAGGCAAAATAGTGCAGTTCTTTGAAAAGATTAAAGTAACCTTATCTCGTGTTCTTTCAGAAGGTGGGATTGCCTGAGTGTGTGAAAGTCATGTTCAATGAGCCATTCACAACTTTAATGAATTGTAGACACAAGTTTGCATTGCATTTTTTTTCCAAAAGTGATTGATAAGGTGTAAGTTATGCCTTAGCTATATTGAATAATTGAAGTTAGTAAAAGGGGGAATTGTGCAACCTGCAGGCATGTGGAATTGTATGAAAATGTCAGTCCGAGTGCTGTAAATTATAGTGTGTGGGGAGGAAGAGTGGGTAGATTTATTTTTTTTTTCCAGAGTAAACTTCACAAAATTAAAGATTTAAGACAATAAAATACCTGTTAGTAGCACTTCAGCGTGCGATTATCTTCTCCTTTTAAGTATTTCTAAAACGTCTGTGGTTGTGGTCTCTTTGGAAATCCACAGAGAACCCCATTTCCAATGTAATTTCCTTCTAGACCTCAGTTTTTGTATTAAAAAAAAAAATACTTAAGAATTTTCAAAGTAAGAGGGTAAATTAAATGAGAGTTCATCACATTCCTTAAAAACAGGAAAAAGTATAGAGCAAAAACGACTTTCTGTGGTAGTTTAAGAAAAATCTTGGTGTTTAGTACCTTGCTTTCATTCAGGCACTAGTATGTTTTGGTTTTCCCAGAAGATAAGAAAGAATGGCCGGAGCTGTCGCCCCTCKCAGCCCACTAAGCCTTACTGAGAAGACTGTTTAAGAGCCCTCCAGCTTCAAAAATTACAATTTCTCTCTCAGGTCTTTGAAATACTTGTTAATGCCAGGGCTGCAGGTAGTGGTTTAGAAGGAACTACAGTGCTGAAGTGGTTGCAGTTTTGTGAAGGGATATGCGTCAGTTGGTTGAGGACTTGTAGGCCAGACTGTGCCGTGGTGGGTACGTCTGCTTCAGGTCTTGTGCCATTTTCTGATTCTGTGCTCTTTTTGTGACTAGCTTTAAATCTAGCTGAAAGATCCATTTGCAATTTGATGCACTTTTACTAAATAATCAGTCTGGTAATTATACTAAATAATCAACAGTATTGATACTAAATCAATAATAATGATACTAAATAATCTGATAACAATGAGAAGGGGAGAAGACTCTTCCAAAAGGTTACCGAATACACTCTGCCGAGTCTTTCTCAGACAGATGTTTGGTAATTCAGTCTTTGGAACCGTTGTCTGTATGAGTATGACCCAGCCTTGTGGGGTCTCATTGGAAAGGCATGTAAATATTTCCTCCTTTCCCCCAGTATCAGAGTTGGCCCCAATCTTGGACTGAAATGTAGAACCTTGCAGCCTTGGCTGATCATACGAATTTGCAATTCTCCCTTTTGTT
Organism: Oceanodroma leucorhoa; assembly: GCA_030449065.1. Taxonomy (NCBI): domain Eukaryota; kingdom Metazoa; phylum Chordata; class Aves; order Procellariiformes; genus Oceanodroma; species Oceanodroma leucorhoa. Next base: position 4,048,741 of record JASVER010000021.1, on the reverse strand, counting down.
CGGTTGAAACCTGTTAACTTGAAAATAGGTATTTTGAAGACTGAGAGATTTATTAAGTAGGGAAGTTTCCTAAAAGGTATAACAATGGTGAAGTAATAGTTAAAAGTATTTTTTGTAGGGGTTCTTGGTTGACGTGTGTACTGAATAGTTGGTTGTAATTTGAAACTGTCCAAATAGCAAAACCATGAAAAATGGGAGTAACTACTGTGCATATAAAGATTTATTATGCATCTATGTTACAGTATGCTTATTTTATCAAAAATAGACCATTATGAAAACTGGCTCTTGCACCTGCTCTTCATTAATTTTTGAAGTTAAATAGCTCTGCGTGGTCTTTTCTACAAAATATCGGAGGGCACTTGGGGGTTATTAGCAGCAAATACTTGCTGAATGTAGAGTTTAACACTAATGGTAAAATAATCCACTCCTAGAATTATAGTTTAACTACTGTTAAGAAGGAGGGAAAAAAAAAAAAAACACCAAAAAAAAAACCCCCACACTCAAAAAATTTAAGTAATGGAGAACTGTTATATTACTTTGTACTGTTTTTAGGTCAATTAGAGTTTGGCATAAGTAAAAGTTAAAGTTGTAGCATTAGTGTATTCCTATTAAATGGGAAAAAAACCACCAAACTCTAATTGTATTTCAGAATAATAGACAAGCACCTCATAACTTAGAAAAATATCCACCATAGTTTACATATTTTCTTTAAAAAAAAAATAATCATTTGTGACTGGAAGTAGTAGCTCTGGTTAAACTTTAGAGTTTGTTTCACATGTAGTGTGTGAAATGAATCCATCACACAATCAAATTCATGTTGGAATTGTCCTGAAAGCTTTTTCAGAAGAAAAATCTCAGCAACGTAAAATCTGAAAATACAAGCTCCCCCCCACCCTTGTTACTGTCATTTTGGGGCAGAATTTTATTTCACTCTTCAGGGATAGTAGAAGCAAAGCTAGTTTAGAAAAAAAAAGTGAAGGTCAGTCTTTTCCACGGATGTTAGAAGGAGGAGAATCAGACTTAATTTCTTTCCTTTTTTTTTTTTTAAAGCAAATATTGGTAATTCGTTTTTTGGCAAATAACAAATGTCTTTGCAATTAATTTTGCATGATTGGCCTTTGGTTATCAGCCAAGAAATGTGATCAGTCATATTTTAGTAGTTCTTCAAAATGTCATATACATAAAGTTAAAATCCGTTCAGTGATCAAATAAGTAGGTATTTCTTAGTGATACTCAATTATCTGTATAGCATGCAGCTTTACTGTGGGTGATTTATATCAGCCGTACTTCTGTGGTTTTGCCATTTTTGAAATTTTTAGGTTTCAAAAAGCCCAACCCTCTGTTCCATTGTGCATGGAGTAAGTGCTCTGCAGGCAGAGGTCATTGTTTCAGCACTAATGAATCCTGACATTGAGGGACAACTCATGTTTGTTGCATGATATAAAAAGGATCTTCATGTTACTTCAAACACAGAATGGAGAAGGGGGGTCGGCTTTAGGATTGGAAAATATTTGTTATATTTAAAAACTTCTCAGCCTCAAAGTTTAACTGGAATCTTATTTAAAAAGTGGGGAAAAAAAGCCAGAATTCTTAACTGTGAGGGATGGAAAAAAAGAGAGAGGCCAATAGAGAGAGTTCCAAACTTCAAATACTTCCTTCTTGCTCTGATTTTGTTGGAGTGTTTTGGAGTTATTTTGACCCAAACTTGTGTTGTGGGATATACTTGTATGAAATATACCACTAATAAACCTAGAGCAAAAAAATATTTTGTCAGTGTATCCTGGTGGGCATTCATTGGGGTTTTGGATGCCAACTTTTGGATAACAGTTGGTTAACTGTTAGTTTGTCTAAAAGTGAAAGTATTTAGAGGACAGTAAATATTTGCTGCATAAATTAAGCCAGATGGACACCTTTGGTACTGAGGGGAGCTTGAAATCAGTATTGCTTATATTTTTAACAGTAAAATATCTTGTTGGTTATTGGTTTCTGTAAATTTTTTTTTGTAAATGAACCATAATCTCAGGTTTTTTTAGAAGTGTGACCTTACTTAAATCTAAAATAACCTTGTATTACTCAGTTCTAAAACTTAACTAAAGCTTATTTCATAAGGGTTTAAAGTTTCCTTATGATGGGAAATACAAAGCTGCTCTCAGCATGTGTAGTACTACCAGACTTCTGTGGTTTGAACCAAGATTTTGGGCTGGTTGCCTGCCTCATTTTGAATCGTTTTGGTTGAAATTTTCCAAATAGTTTCATTCCGAGATTGAAGCAGTAGAAAAATATTGTTATGCCCAAGTGAGTTATTTAGAAATGTTTTATTATTGCTCCATTTTCAAGGAAGGAAATTGAGTTTGGCTGCACTGAGGATGTTTCGGTACATAAAAGCTGTGTGAAATTCAACAGGACTTCCCATGCATTTGCAATTCAGGGCTGCTTTGGGATGAGGTAGATCTGGGCATAATAACAAGGGTACGGGGTGGGCAGGAGAGGGAAAACTGGTACGAAGAAGTGTCTATTTAAAATATAAACAGAGGATCTTTTTCAACCTGTGCTCTCATTTACTTCTGCTTCCCTGGCAGTGAAAAGAGGGGAAATTTCCCTGGACTAAATGTACAGGGAAGAGAGGCAGGGTCTGAGTGGGGCAGATAGGAGCTCCTGACCGGCTGCCACAGGACAAGACCACCAGCTTTGAGTCAGGGAAGCTGGATCCACGGTGGGATTAGGAACCAGCGGGCAGAGTGAAAGAAGGGATGGGGATGAGAGAATGTATCTGAAGAGCAAGCAGGACCAGGAGAACAGTAAGGCTAATTGGACAAATAATTAATACTGGGGAAGATGCTTGAGACTGGGTTACAAATTTGGTCATAGAAGCGGAGATGCCTGCTTATTTTGTAGTCTAAGTCTGTATTTTGTAGCCTAGCACTAAAACTGAAGTTTGGGAGTGAGGGGAGAGACTGATAAGGATCTGTTACCTCAACCAGGGCAGAATATGTTGAGTTTGGAAGAAGCAGGTAGAGGAGACTATGGTCACTGCAGTACCATTTGGTGCTTGGAAACAAGCCCAGGCAGATCATTACTGCTGCCAGTTCTTCAGCTTGGGTGGCAAATATGTGATATTTATGCTTTATTAGCCCAGGTTTCAGTAAATTTCCACATAATTTGTTTTTCATTATTTTAGAAATAACTAAGATATATGTAGGCATATATTGTGTCTAGACACAAACACAGGGAGAATTTCAGAGTTTCCAAATCAAGCTCTCAGAAAATAGGAAAAAGCAGGTTGTCTATCAAGACTGCTTTCTCTCCCCAGGTGCAATATATTCATGTGACTATGTGCAGTAAATAAGAYGCAAGCTAAAAACCATCTTCTGTGAAAACTGCCCTGATGATCTGGTTTCTCCCCTGCCTCTGTTGCAATGACCTTATGCATTATGCAGCGATAAACCAATAACTAAATAGCTAAATATCAGTTGGTTTGCTGGGTGCCTCCCTCGAGGCCGTGCGGCTTGCAGAAGCGCTGTGTATTCCCTAGGWTGGCTGTAAGAGCAATGCTTTGAGAAATAGTCTTTTATCACCAAGGCTTCCAAGATGAGGGAATGCATTTAACCTTAGTTTGAAAGTACCTCTGGCAGCTCCTACATGCGGGGATGGTAGAGGTGCGTTTTGGGAGCAAAGGGTCAGGATCCTCAAGGTTTGTGTTCGGTTGCTCTGTTGGCAGGCAGCCAGTGCTGTCCTGCTCAACACGAGGGAAGGGCAGTGCAGTTGCACAGCCTTGTTCAGCTAAACCTGAACGCATTTTGATGGGACGAATAAATGTCACTTTCTCCATCCCAAATAGCTCCCTCTTCCTCCAGCTGCTGTTTGCAGACAGCCTGTGAAATTCAAAGGCGTTAGTCTCTTCCAAGGTGACAAGAATATTTTGCGTTGGTAACTGTTCACTTGCAGAAGCATAGCAGCTCCTCCTATGAACAGTATGTATGTTATGAGGACTGTCATGCTTCAGTGTAATATAATGTCTTTCCACTAAATGAAATACCCACAGGAGACTGGCAATGGGATATAGACCCTTTAATCTCTAGGAATGATAAAGTATTTACAGTTGATGGCTGTATAATGGCATAAAATAAGTAGTCACAGTCTCGCTTCCAAATGAGAGGTCTTAGTATCTCACATATCCCTGTTTAGGTGTTTTCAAGAAGGCCACAGATTTAATAATGTCTGTGATCCTCAGTGCCTCTCTCGTCTACTTGTTTGAGTCTTGCTAACCCCAGTTGTATTGTGCTGGTAGAAGAGTGTGAAGCAGCTTTATCTTGTGCTACTTCGGTAGTGAGTAGACTTCAGTTTCCAGGCCGAATATCTGTTTTTGCTGTGTGAGAAACTCCTTTCCTAAAATGCTAGTATTTTTGCAGAACAAATAGGATAGAGTGAGACTGCACATACTGTTGGTGAGGGCAGCTCAATAGATAAATGATAAGCAACTTAGTTGTTTGGTCCTTCGACCATATGCCAGTCTAGCAAGGGAGTGTTTGGTCTGAAATCTGTTTTGGGAAGCTTGTTTTCAGCAATGGCAAGCTTTAAGCTTTAAGGTGAGCGTCAGATGTAGACAGAATAGATGTCACCACTGATTTCAGAATCCGTATAAAGAGGAAAACAAGGATGTTCTTAGATTATTTTCGTTACTTGATTTACTCACACATAATAAGGAAATGTTTGTTAATATAATGATTTATGTGAGGCATAGCTTCTTCCAGTTATCAGAGAATGCCAACATTTTGTCAACTTTCGATATAAAATAAAAAATTATAATAGTGTGAATTCCTCAATTAAGTGTGGCTTCTGCAAAGTTCTCCTTTTGGATTAACATCCTGCTTTCTGCAATATGTAAAGGCTCACTTTACATTTTTAAAAAAACTGGAGGAAAGATAATTTTGCACTCTTCCATATAATGCTTCAGATACTAAGTTGTGAATAGACAGAAATGTTACTCTCCTGTTATTTCTTTTGAAAGATGATTTCTTTAATTTTCTGGATGCCATAAATTGTCCTCCCCCCCTTTTTTTTAAGTAAAGCTGCTTCACTGCTTGTAGCTTACATTGTACTAAATTGATGGTGAAGAATAGCAGGGTTTAAGAAGATAAATGTCAGGAATGTCTTCTAAAGTAGACATTCAGATTTTTTTGGATTAATGGAAAAGAAGGTCAATAATTGCATGGATTTCAGTAAGCTTGAGAAGAAATGGCATTCCTGTGGTGCTAGTGATTATTAAAACATTGTGAATTCATTTCAAGATACTGTACTGGGGTTTAATACCTCTTCCATTGTGAGAGAATGACTCAGTAAGGACTGCCAATTTGTACAGATGATAGGAGATAACTCATAAAGCAGTTGTATTTTTGAGAGAAAAAAGTTGCAGCAGGCAATAGCTAAATTCCTGGATGGTAGTCTTAATCTCAGTTCTGTCTTATTAAATAGGGCCCTCCAGACTTTCAGCAGCATGCGCCTGGACCAGTTCCTACCAACTTCTCCCAAGCCCCAAGGCTGCCAATCCAGGACCAGTGGAGAGGGCCACCACCACCACCACCACCACTCCCTCCTCCGCCTCCTCAGGAAAGAGACCCTTTCTTCATAGCAGGTAAGCATTTTCATTGCCATTAACATACAAAATCCACTTTTTGTAAAGTGGCTATGCAGTATAAGTGTGTATCTCATAACACGAAGTGTTTGGAAGAGCCTGAAGGCCAGAAGATCCTGTTTGTTGTAGCCAGACTAGTACATGCCAAAAATTCCAGTGGTCTGGTATCTTTTTCCTTCCCTGATGTAATCTTGTGTCTCCATCTGTAACTACCATCAAGCTGTGTTATTTATACAGATACAAAATAAAATAAACAATATCTAAGTGATTATTGCAATAAAGTTGTTGTGATTTGTTACATTTTAGGTAACTAGTACTCTCCATACACTTTCGTTTCCACTAGTGACTCTTTAAACCGTTTGGATGTGTACTGTAATGAAATATGTACTGAAGAAATCTGTTAAGATTAGCTAAAATGATACAGCACAGCAAACAAAATAGGTAGTGTGTGTGTATATGTATAGATATGCATATATATGTAATGTGCATATATATAATGTATATTTTATATTTTACACACACACTATATATATAAAAATTTGCTAAATATCTGGTCAGCAAATGGCATCAAAATTCTTGCATGTTTTAAACTGTAATCCCTGGAATCTTTCATCGTTTTCATTAGAGTAGAATTTCTAAAAGGTGTTCCTGATTCCAGCGAATTACCAGTTGTGCAAGTCTTTCAAGCATCAGTTCCTTTTATACACAGGTGGCAAAAACAAAAGAAATGTAACCTTGAGGGTAGCTCTTAAAACTAAAACATCTCATATGATTTTGCTTTCTACAAATTTCAGGTTACTTTTCCAAATCAAAATAGAGCTTCGTGTTTTGAAAGTGTGTTTGTGTCCCAAGGAGGTTGTCATTTAAGTACTTACCTGATTCCCACAGATCCAAGGTTTCCAAGCCATCACTTGTTCGAGCAGCGGAGCCCCCCACCACCGCCACCTCCACCGCTTCTTAATAGCGCGCATCCTGTCCCTACCCAAAATCCGATGCCGTTCAGCCAGCCTGGGCCAGCGTTTAGTCAGCAGGGACAGCAACCGGTGTTTCCCAGAGAGCGGCCGGTACGGCCGAACATGCAGCCTCAAGGTCCTGTGGGAATTCTCCACTTCAACCAGCCGGGTTCAGCAAATCCGCGGCCGTTCATCCCTCCCAGGCAGCAGTTCCTGCAGGCTCCGGGACAGCCCTTTCTCGCCGCGCACACGCAGCCCAGCATGCAGGTACGCGTCTGCAGCAGGAAGGGGCTTACAAGGAATGTGTGAAGTGGCCCAGCTGCCTTGTAGGCTTATAGGACTAATGTAACTAAAGTGGAATTATTTGAGATTTACAGGTATGAGGCAGATGGACCTGTAACACTTTATTGCTGTGCCTGAAAAAGTGATTAATTTTCTCCCCGGTTGCCAGCACTAACATATTTCCCATAGCGAGCCTGCAGCCCGGCCCTGGCTCCTTAAGTTGCTTTAGCTCCGCAGAGGTAGGGAGAGCGGCCCCGGCCCCGGCCCCGGCCCCGGCCCCGGCCCCGGCCCCGGCCCCGGCCCCGGCCCCGGCCCCGGCCCCGGCCCCGGCCCCGGCCCCGGCCGGGTCAGCGGCAGGGCGGGAGCGCCCTCTGCCGCTCAGCTGCGGAGCCCGGCGGGGAGCCGGGGGCCTCCTGCAAACCGGGAGGAAGCAGGCTTGCTGCTTGAAGTGGGTAAATGTTTTGGGGATGCGCAGAGCGATGTGGAGGGCCCTGCACGTTGGGTGGGCTTTGTGYGGAATCTTTTCATGGTGTCCGTGTTTTGAACGTGGGGAAGTCCTGAAATCTGGTGACGTTGGGGGAAAAAACAGAAGGAGAAAAAAAACCACAGCACCAAAAACCAAACAATTTGAAAGTCATTAGAAAAGGGGGTGGAGGACAGGAACTCTTGCATTTGTCTTTTTCCACTTCAGCTGTTGACTTACACAGGCTTAAGTGTAGCACTACCTTGCACAGCTTCTGTTAGTCAGTTTTTTACTCAGTATATTTTTGGTTTAGCCTGATCCATACCTGCTTACAGATGTTTTGAGGACTTGGGAGGCTGGAGCTACTTTTCAGGAGTTTATGACCTTGAAACTAAAGTAATCTTTTTCTTCACGTGTAGGGTCCCTTGCATCCTCCATTACAGCCTCAGCCACAACCTCAGCCTCAGCAGCACCATCACCAGCAGCAGCAGCCACACCATCACCAGCAGCAGCAGCAGCAGCAGCACCATCATCATCTCCAAGGGCCACCACAGCCCTTGATGCCCATGAACCAGCCACAGTTCAGGCCTCATATGCAGGCCGCGCAGCAGCAGCCAAATAACAACAGGATGCAGTGTCAGCCACGACAAGGTCCAATGAAGCCGAGACATGTAAGTACCATATACATCAGTGTTGCCTTGCATAGTTCTGCACGGGTAACAGGCATGTAAGCACGGCTTTCAAAACTCACCAGTGTGGTTTTTCAGTCCCATTTATTCCATCCTGCTCTRTCACCTTCTTTCACCATTTCTTGCTCCTTTTCTGCCTTGATCATTTTATAACCTACATCCAAAAATAGCACGCGGATCTTTCCCTTTTTCTTTTCTCATCCAGTCTTCAGTGCTTTTCTTGATCTGAGTCCAATAAGAGATGATGCAGTTGCCCAAGAACTGGCAATAAAGGGTTTTTGGAGGATAGGTTTGCTTGGTAAGATTTTTAAAACTGCTGGTAGCCTGTGATTGTGTGGGAGCCCAGTTCTCTGACACTGTCTTTCAATTTGAAGGCCTCTGTACCACTGCTAATAAGCTTTCTGGTTCAGATRGTGCCACTCATGCCTTGTGAGTTTGCTCCAGTGCAGCATATTCTGTTGTTTGGTAGGCTGGGGTAGTACAACAGTCTGAAGCAGTGCTCAAGACAACATAGCTGTAGTTCACAATAATTGCTTTGATTAGGAAAATAAATTTCACAGTGAGGCCAATTTCTGAGAAAGATGTTAAACAAGTGAGATTCAGTTTTACTTTTAGTTAAAGAAAAATAAAACCATTGTTAAAATGTTCTTATTTCTATTATTTTTCTTTTCACATTGAAAATATTGCGCCTCTTCGAAAAGCCTTTTTTTTCCCCAAACTTAACTAAATCATGAAAATGTGAAACAGGAAACACTGTAGACTGGTTTGTAGTGAAAGACTGCAGTTTTTTGATTTTCTGCTTTTCAGAATACACCATCACAAAATATTGTTAAGCGTCCAAATCAGCAGCTACAGTCAACTGCTCCAAGAAATAGTAACTTGCGTGAGTTGCCAATAGCACCATCACATGCTATGGAAATGAGCAACAACAGGCGAACCTCTACCCCAGCTGCTCAGGTCAAACCCATTACCAGCACGATGTCTGCCACCAAGTCTGTACCTGGCGTTGGAAACTCGCAGGGAAGGCCTGACATGAAAGCTAAAGCAATCACACCAGTGGGCCAAGCAAAATCAGAAGTAAAATCTGAACCAGAGGTAAGGCTTTTTTTTTTATTTTTTAAAAAAACAACAAACAAAAGTCTTCCACCTTTTTAAAACTTTTCTAGTCTGACTTGTGGACTGTAAGCACACTTAATATATTATTCGCCCARTATTTTTGGTGCCACTAGAGGCCTCCCTTCTGAGTTGCACTTTCCTCTTTATTGTGATAGCAAAACCAGTCTCCATTGATTAAAAAAAAGTCTGGAAGGCTGGCAGGGCTGTGGTGAGTCTGTTTTGCAGGAGGAGGAGTCATTTCTACTATGAAAAGACAGAGGTTGTGTAAAGGTCATCAATGATACAAGCATCTGAAATACCCAGTGTGCCCATTTTTATCGTGCCCRTTTTTGTCTTCCAGGATTATGATCGAATCACTTCTTTCTAAGTCAGCAAACCTCTTCTCTTCTATTTCATATGATGCTTTATGGCTCAAAAAAAAAAGGGCTATTTAAGAGAGCTGTCTTCCTCATGGTGTTTTCCTTTAGGCTGCCCAGGCTCAGCTAGAGTCTTGAGCACTCATGCAGGAGGTTGCAACTGCATCGTCCATGGAGCTTCTTGCTCTTGAAGAAGAAAATCTCTCTTTTATGAAACCTTTTGACATGAGGGAAAATGGGAGATGCTTTCAAGTTTTTAATTTTGGAGAAAATTGTGCTGTGCYAGTACTCTGCACAATCAAAAAATGAGATGCCAGTGTTTTGGGCTCCACTGGATCATGCAGTGTGAACAGATAACCATTTCCCTGCACAGATCTTCCTGAAAGCTAGAGAAAACTCTCCATGAGCACTGTTAGCTTGAGAGAGTGGGTAGGATTGCACTGATGGTGCTGTTAATCCTTGAACATCAGGAGGTACCGGAGGAACATGATGGCTAAATGCACCCTGTATAATTTCTGAGCGTTAGGTTATTCTGAGCAGAACTGTAAATCTTTATAGTTCAGTTGAGCATGAATCTTGTCTCGAGGACCAGGTTTTCTTCAACAACTGTTGAAAGCTTTAATTGTGATAATACTGTCTTCCCTTTAAGCTGYTCATGATTAGCTTTTCATCTTGTTCTTGAATTAGGAATGGTCATAACTAATTTTCACAAATGAGGCACAAAAGAAACCCATAGCTAGCAGTGTTTGACCTCCTGTGCATTTGCTTTTCAATGGTAATATAAAAAAAAAAAATCCTTGTTTCAGCTTCTCAGCTTTTAATTTTGATCCTTTTTGAAAAAAATGACTTAATCCCCTTTCCCTCAATTCAGTCTCTTGGAATAATCTAAGTCACAGAAAATGCAGTGCCTCTTAGAGAAGCCTTTGTCTTTCAGGACATTAGTAAGGTAAGTTTTGAAGCAAATCAGCTCCAGGCCTCCCCATCTAAAACATCTTAAAGTTTTTTCGTAGTTTAGTCATATGAAAATTAAGGCATTAGTTCCAAAATATCTCTGGCAGTGTTTAGAAAAATGAATTAGTATTTTTCACTCCTCTTAATCAAATGAATAATAAAAAAAAAAAACCAAACACAACAACCCCCCCCAAAACAAACAAACAAACAAAAAAACAACAAAAAAAMCCCCAAAACAACCACAAACCAAAGCAGTCATCTTGTTCTCTTCATTTTAAGTTTTAAACATATCCTAACAAACCTGTAGTTACAATACTAACTAATCTTACTCACGTGAATTCTTGGTTTTACAAATAAAGCATTCTTTTTATTTCAATGTCAAAGCTGTCTTCAAAAGCACTTTGATACCGGTTTCATGTAAGTCTTTGCAAAACAGGATAAAAAAAAGTTGCCTTGGAAAAACTGATGTCTCCTAGTGTTTCATATTATTAGCCATAAAAGTAAAGCCTTTGTAGACACTTAGCAAGTACTAGGAAAGTGTGTGAATGTGTGCGCACACAGAACTCTCTCCTTTCAAAGCAGACTTGAAACAGAGCCTTGTGCGGCAAACAGCGGCGTAGCAGTTGTCCCTTTTCAGCTGTGCTGCTGCGGCAGTCTGTCCACTGATGCTGCTTATTGTCACTTCTACAAACAGCATTGCTGCACTAGTAATGTTCATTTCCAAGCAGTTAATCATATTCTTCAATATTGTGTAATCTAGGGTATTGTATTTCTCTCCTTAGCCAGATTGTAATGTTTTCCAGTCTTTTTTGAGTGTTTTTCTTGTAATTAGCTAACTTTGTCCTGTTCTTTTGCTTTCTATGAAGATGAGAAAGAGTTAAGTTCTGTCATCTTTTCTAGCTGTATTGCTCATAACTGAATTGGGCAGGTTATTTTACAAGTGTCTTCAACTGGAAAATTATTAAGACTTTTCTTTGCATTCTTCGCGAAGAGTCAGTGGCCATATTTATGAGTGCCCTATCATTCAGGAAGCACAAAAAAAATAGCAGTATTGGCTATTAAAGGTTTTGCTCACCTTCAAAATAGATATTTGAAAGGTTTGCAACCTGAGTGACTAGAAGATTAAAAACTATATTCCTACTTTACTAATGGTGTGCTTGTGTTCCTGTTGCTGCGAGGCTGCAAAATACTGACTTTAAATGCCTTTGTCTGTTTAGAATAGCGGATACTCTCCAAGATTTAAACTTGCATATCCTCAGTCTGAAAAAACATTTTGTCAATGAAATTGGAAATTATGCGTGATGACTGCAGGCCTAATTTTGCTCATATTGAGGTTAGTTTAGGATAAGAGGAATTAAGGCAGTATTAAGCATTTTTGAATTTAAAGAAGGGGGGAAATGTAGAAAGGTGATGTGAATATCTTTAGAAGAAATTGATATTGGAGCTCAGAACAGGAGAGAAATTAGTAGAGTGCTGCATAATCTTAGGTGTACTGATACTACTACTTATATTGTAGTTAATGTCCCTGATGTACTGAAAGAAAACCTTCACATTCCATTCTCCCAAATCCAGTAAATTTTGAAGTTGGGTTGTTGGGTTTTATGTTGCTGCCTTTTTTTAAAAAAGACGTGCAATGTGGAAAATAGTCGCTACATTGCTGTTGGAGCAAATGTATCTAAATCTTTTTCATATTTTTTGAAATTAACTACCTGAAAAATTATACATGTCTGAATTCGAGTTTTCTCCAATATAAATAGGTTTGATTTCCAAATTTTTATAATGATGCCTCCTGTCTTGTGCTTAGAAGATTCTTCTTATCAGTCTTTCCAGTTGGAAGATCGCAAGAGGGCAGTGCGCTTCTCAGAGTAACTTGTGACCTTGTTCTTAATTCTCTTCCTGTTTGTCCAAGATGTACAGCACCTGTGTTTTGTAGGGTGACTCAGATTTTCCTAGGGTTCAGGAGCTGGTGTCATCAGTAATGTGAAATGTGTGATGTGTATGTAGGTGCCTTTATTTAAGATACTTTGTGGTTTTGAACACAAGCAGCCAAATGATGTAATTTGGATCTGACCTTAACCTCTTATGAAGACTTGTCATGAATTTTTGGACAAATTATTCTAGCCTCTTTTGCTTCTAATGTTACAACTGAAAAAATAAAGATACACTTGCTGGATAGRTTTGTGTATATGCCACAGATAAAACAGTTTTGATTGCTCTGTCCTTGCATCCATTCTACTGAGGGACAAAAGTGGGCCTGGTTGCATGATTCTGTTTTTGTTCCTTGATAGCAAAACAGAACAGTTACAGTGTCTGGTTCTTATGACTCTGCATTTAATTCTGTTAACTAGTAATAAAGCCTGCAGACCTCTTAAAAAGGTGTGGGTTTGGTTTTTTTAACTCACTGTATGAGAAGCAAGCTACTGATACTAGGACTTAAATTACAGTAGGAAACTTAAACCCTTGGGTTAGAGCATGTCTTTGCTGTCTTTTCCTCAATCAACAGTGCCATTCCAAGTTCTCCTGGAGAATGATGTAGGACTGCTGCTTCTCTTACTGCTGCTCTTCAGTTAGACTCAGAAAAGCAGCCTTTAACATTTTCTTTTGGCACTTCCCATAAAAGCCTCTTTGGACCTTAAGGAAGAAGAAAACCTATAGCTAAGCCTTGGTCTTCCCTTCAAACTACAATGAAATACGTTGTGTTCAAGAACTGTTCGAAGACAGATGAGAATTTCCGCTTAAAAAAAAAAAAAAAAAAAACACAAACAAACAAAAAACCCCTAAAAAAACCCCCAAAAAACAAACAACAACAACAAAAACCTAAACAACAACAAGAAGCAAACAGAAATAACCACCCCCACTCCCCTCCAAAACCCAACAAAAAAAACCCTCCAGAAACTCCAGGGAACTGCTTTGCATCTCTGGCCTTGTACTCTGTAGCCTCCTGTAGAACTGTTTCTTCATGTTGTGGAGTTTTCTACAGAAAAAGGTGAAGTGTCAAGAGTTTATCTAGGAAAAAGGCTGCTTCAAGTTCTTCTGCTTCTTCACCTGCAGATAATACTGCTTTTGGCAGGAAACTTCCAAGCAAAGCTGTGAACTTTATGACATCTTTGAAGGATGTCTAGTTTCTCCCAGTTGCTTGCTTTTTTTGGGGGGGGCGTTTTATTTTTTGTTTTGGCAGTGCTATGCTTGTTGGACAAATCTGTACTGGGCTTATTAAACTACTGGGATGAAAATCGTTAGCAGTAGGCATTGCATACTGTTTCCATCTTGACCCAATGTACTGTCTTGCCTGTTCTGTAGGATGAAGCTCCTTATTACATAGTATAGGTCAYTTATATGTACTATAGGTCATATGTGTACACACACACACTGTAGTATAGTGTAGTATATATAAGGTGTTCTTAAAGCTAAGCAGCAGAGGATTTAACTGCCCTTGTTTTCAGCCTAGTGAGGAGTTTGCCCATTCTGAATCTGTACTGTTGGGTCATCGCACAACTAATTCCAATTAAACCTGACTCCTAATTCAAATATTTTGTTAATGATCACAGGGTCATTATATTGTTTGGTCTTGCTGTARCTGCAAGGGTATTTTACTGAGAACAGTAGTAGCAACTTGCTTATGAAGATGAAGGATTTAGGTCTACCTGCCTGTTAAAAGAGCTGATCTGCAGTTGTCATATAACCTCAGAGCTCTTGGACCTTGATTTCCTTGGACCTTGATTTCAAAGCTTACCCTTTTAGAAGGAATTGACTTCATAGGATCTATACTGATTCCCTAAGTATTGAGTTGAGTTCCTTAAAGGAAAATTTCAGATTATATTTGAAATCAAGTTGCCTGAAGATTCTACTAAGCATTCATCTAACTTCATATGTGTTGGTAATATAGTTTGTCAGTTGTCTTCTGTGTTTAATGCTAGTGTAGTTGAAATTGGTCTATCTGTCTGTGCTGCACAGATGTATTAGTCCCTCAGGATGTTCATTCCTTGTCTGCACCTAAAGACTCATTTAAGTGTGCCCACAAAGTACACATCTCTGTGCTGTTATATGTAGTCTTTGAGTTAGTGTTTTGTACTTACTAGATCGTGATCTACATCTTCCAAGGCCTTCAGAACTGGTTAGATGATAATACGAGCAGACAGGTCCCTGATAATAAAGGGCAGGTGGTAGAAGAGCTGGTCTCATGCAGATTCTTGCTGGTATTGACACCCTCAATTGAACATAGAGGAAAAAAAATACAGTGTTACCTCCAAAGGTGAATTTGGTACGGTCTCACTGGCATCCATCAAACCTGTTAAGATAAAATGTAGAATATTCTTACCTAAAGCAAAGCAAGTGAATAAACTAATTCATTAACTTAAGCGGAATAGGTTTTGTTTGGACTATTTCAGTGAYTGAGATATTTACTGTCTCTGAAAGTGGCTGAAAATTTCATTCATTGCATCAGGATCTGCATAACAGCACGTCCTCCTCCTATCTGGAGCTTATCTGTATTTTGTCATCCTATGCAAACTATATTTAAGGGTCTTAACCTTTTACTGTATTTTGTAAGGGCCTTATTCTTTTTTTTTTTTTTTTTTTTTTACTACAACCCAGCATCTCCAGTTTTCAATTTAAGATGAAATATTTCGAGTTTGCTATTACTGCCCATTTTACTTCGTAGAAGTACGTTCCTGTTACCATCTATCAATGAAGACTTGTAATCTGGTTGTTATAGTGATTAGCCATTAATTGCCACCGTCCTAGTCTGAAAAGTATAGAGGAAGATCAGAACTCCTTGGTATATGAAGCATTCTCCTAAAAAGGACAGTGTTAGACCTCATCTCAGGACTATAGCCCATATTAAAAAAAAAAAAAAAATTAAAATCCAGTTTTGTTGAAGTCTGTTTTAGCCTTTCTTTAGGCTGGAATTCTAGTGTGAGACATGCAGCTATTTCTTAGTCACTGTGGGAATAATGCCTATCAGTAGGTTCTCGGGCAAGAAGCAGTTATACCTGAAGGAAATAAGTGTTCAGGATTTGTGCACCTGGATTCTACGAGTACAAATAGTACTCTACTGGGCTTTTATATCTGTGAACCAACGTTATGGTTGGATCTGTTCTGCTCTTTTTTTTCTTGGGTGGAGGAGGATTCTGAGATGTACCAGGGATAAAAGCACTTGAATTAAAAAAAAAAAATTAAAAAATATTGTTGCACATTTGGGTCCTATATGTGCAAAAAATGGGATTTGTGTTGACAAGAGCTTGCACCCAGTTACGGATTCCCAGTATTTGAGAAACATTTTAGCATTCTTTATGCTCTAATTTACCAAGATGCAAAGTATTGTTACTTTGAGAGCCTGTTTTTGTTAGGGATGATTAATGTATCTCAAGTAGAATGTTATGCTTATCACCATCTGTAAGCAGTCTCTACAAGTCTCTAACTTAATACTTCAAAGAGTTGAAAACAAAAAATAATATAATGAAAAAGTATGGTTTGTAATTTTGAAAAATGCATGTGATTGTGTCACAAGAGCAATTTGATTTCTTTTCTAGGATGAGAATCTGCATTTCCTTGACTTTTGCCCATTTCATACAGCTTTTCATAAGAACCCGTTGTGCCAAAGTTGAAGAATCTTTAGAAAGGTTATTTTGATGGTGTGTAATACTTTCAGAAGGGCCGAGGGCTGGAATATTAAAGGCATTCTCTATATACCATTAATATTCCAACACTGCATTTGGCAACATTTTGATTCTGAAGAGAGTGCACGAGTTCAAGGTCAGAGAGATTGACTTGTGCTGTTCATTATAACCAATTATTGTGTGACAAATGAGTTTGAGATCAGGCTGAAAATTCTGTGAGAAAAATCAATAGTTCTAATCAGGGCCTTTCAGGTCATTTACCACCCTACCTTTTGTTACTTTGTCAGAAAAGAGCAAGATAAAACCTGTGTGACAGTGGGTTGCCTCCGTATTGTTACTTTCCATTTGAAACATATTTTGATATCTTGAATTATATTAATAGTTTAATTGGTTTTAGAAACTTCTAAATGAGTTCCAATTTGTAAAACTTTTTTTTTTTTTTGTATTCTGATGAGATATCTCAACTGGTATTAAAGCGTTTTTTTTCCTCCCCCCTGTCTCRGAAGTAGTCCTAAACCAGATTTGAGCTGTTTGTCTGTAATGAATAGCAAATAAACCTTACCAGCAGATATCATCCACTAATAGCCTTAGTTTGGTAGCAGGGATAATTTAAAAAGCTCTTCAGAGAGTTACGGCTTTACGACATCTGAAACAACAATTTAATGTTGTTTTGACCAAGCTGGTCATTTGTTGAGAATTTTATAAATTCATTTTTATTTCCGTTTGTAGTATCCAGACGAAGATGAAGAAACCAGATTGTATCGTTTGAAGATAGAAGAGCAGAAGCGTTTAAGAGAAGAAATTCTGAAACAAAAGGAGCTGAGACGGCAGCAGCAGGCTGGTGCTAGAAAGAGAGAATTGCTCGAAAGACTTGCGCAGCAGCAGCAGCAGCAGCAGCAACCTTCTACGCAGCAGTCCTACATGCAGCAGGAGGACGACTCCTCTGAGTTCGCCACCAATGGCAGCCCTTACATACCCCACTCTGGCTTGCAGACCAGGCAAAATGTGAAAAACAGACTCCTCATTAAAAAGCAAGATATGGTAGTTCCAAATATCCAACCCAAACCCACAGATTTCCCACAGGTCGGGGCGAATATGCAGTATCAAGGACAGCAGATGAAGCCAGTGAAGCAGCTGAGGCAGACTAGGACAGTACCTCCGAGTCAGCCTCAGGCGCCGCAGAAAGTCTTACAGACAAAACCTGCTGCAGCGTCGCTGCCCACGACACAGACTGCTCGAGTGGCTTTGGCACAAGCAAGGCCCCAGGAACTGAAACCTGGCGTGAAAAGGACTGTCATGCAGCGGACAAACAGTGGTAGTGGAGATGGGCCCCATGTCGGCAGCAAAGTCAGGGTGATTAAGTTGTCAGGAGGGGTAAGTTTCCAAGGCTCATCTCGTGTGTGTGTGTCGTCATGGTTTGGTTTTGTGTGTTTCATTCCATGTAATCCCAAAATAAAAAATGGGCCTAAGATGACGAGGGAAGTAGCAGGTTTAGCAGAGCTAATAATCCATATTTTGTATTTTCAGAACTGTAAGTTATTAGCAGTTATTCAGAAATCGATGTTTGCTGTTATGCTTTACTGCCAGGCAGTTATCACTGAAATCACATTGAAATAACACTCATTTGTTTTAAATTCGTTGTAACTTGAGTCTGAAAGGYTCCTCAATTGAGCTCCTTTTGCTTACGGTTGGTAGTTCTGATATTTGGGTAGAGAAAAGGATTTGGATGGCTGTTTTTAAGGTTCGGTTAAAAAGCTAGGCTCTGCTTCTCCGGTAGCTGAAGCCACCTAATTTAGTTGTGTGCAGGTGCTGGTGTTAGCGTGGTTTCTGTACTCAAGGGAAGATTGTTTTTATTTTCTTGGGAAGCGTGTTGTGAAACTAATTTAAGCAGTGTGTTGGAGGGGGATGTTTTCTGTTAGAGGCTGGGTTTAAAACRTTGCCATTTCACTTCTGCATCTAAATGAGATTTCCTTATCTTTTGATGAGGGGTCTATTATCTGCAGAGTGTCCCTTGAGCACCGGTGTTGTGGAGGACTCACAATGCTGGTCTTGATGGCAGTGTGCATATTTAAGATCTGGGGCTTTGGTTAGAAAGTATCTCGACCAAATTTCTTCTGTCTTAATGAAAAGACAAGTTAATTTGTTAGGGCTCTGAAGAAACTGAGATGAGGGGACGTAGCAAGATGGTGGTGTCAGTGTGAAATCTGTCCTCGGGTTTATGCTGAGGAGGAAAGAAGGATGTGATGTGGTTTAATGCTGTGGTACATTGGAGGTGTTTTTTGGAAGAATGCTTCTTAAATTATTCAGGATGTTAATTAGGGAAACTTGCAGAACTGCTATAATCTGTAATGAAGTGAACAGTGTGTTAACAGGGGCTGAACAAGGCCTTGGAGGCCAAGCTTTACTCTGTAGAAATGGAGAGGAAGTTGAAATGCCAAAGTCTTAACTACTTTTTATAAATGTTTTTCTACAGCTCATAAAACTTAAATACACTTAAAATTGTGCATTGCATAATGACCATGTGGTCTTTCACAATATTAAAATAAAGGATGTTATTGACTAAATAGAGCTGACAACAACCTGACTTGGAGGATGTCTAATTCCTCAGACATGGTAACTTAAGTACAGAAGGAATCAAGTACAAGAAGTTGAAAGAAATTGCTTCTGTTGGGCTAAAAATATTTATTTATAAATACATCTGCAGGAATCCCAGTGGCCTGCAAGCGATATGACAGGTTTGTTATTCATGAATAATTGAATAAAGCAATCATGCACAACTTTGTATTATGTGGTGAAACAAAACAATGCCAGTCACCACTGTATACAGCTCTTCATAACAAATGGTTATCGGTGCCCAAACTAGCATTCACAATGAAATAGTTTTTATCATAATGCTCTATTTGAGAAAACCATAAATGATTTGTTTCAGATAAGTCTTGTGGTAAGCAAGAGCAATTAGCTTCATTAAATGCATGCGTAACCCCTCTTTCATTGTATACAGAAGCAGATTTGCTCTGTCCTYCTTAACTTTCAGATACTGAGGGTTTAGCAAGGTAAATCAGGTTCTTTACATGCAGCCTTTGTTACTTTTTTCATATTGCCATGGACACTTTAAGTTTTGCTTCCAACTGTGGAAGAATAAAAGCAAGCGTTGCAATTAGCTGTTTAACACTGATCAAGATAGTTGATTAATTTTTAATCAGTTAGTGACAAGCTGAATCTATGACTTTGTTTCTTTGACCACACAAGGAAAAAGAAAAAACTGAGCAGCAGGGGGGCCAATCTTGTCTATTTTGACAGGATTTTAAAGAAGAATTAAAAGCTGCTTGGACTCTGAATACTATAAAGATGATAAAGCACATTTAGTTTCCATTCAAGTTTTTAGTCCTGCCACATGGTTTATTTATTTTCACAACTTTTGCCTCAACCCTAAATATAAAGCAAAAGCCAAATCTCATTTTTCCTATCCATTCTCTTTAGCATGTAATAGTGCTTCCTCTAATTCCCTGCCTTTGGCCAAAGGGATGGCTGGTATCTCTTATCTGTATGCTCTGACTTGATCCTGCAGTTCAGCAGCCCTGCCGTTTCTCTCAGTCTAATCCCTTGGACCTTTCTAGAGCTCTTTGTGCAGAGGTGTTTTGAATACCCATGTACGAGTGAGATGGCTTGCGATTAGACACAATGCATGTTCCTTTTCGAAGTTCTCTTGATTCGTGTTGGTAAAGACTTGGAAAGTCCCTTCTCTTTCAGCCTGCCAGCCATGCTACAGCAGGGTAGTAGAGCTGTCAGTTGCAGAAACTGATTGAGGTCAGACCCGTATTAACTCTCTCTAGAGCAAATTGACCTAAAACAGGAGCTGCTAGCAAGGACTGTTCTAGATKTAGTAGGACCATCTGTAGAACAGGATTAAATGGTGTTGCATTGCTGGTGATGTTTTTTTGTTTAACAGTTAAGGGRATGTACTTGGTGAGATGTATGGTGTACAAATACTGTCAGAAGAGGATGGTTTCTTCTCCTGAGCGCAGTATCTTTCCCAGTCTAAGCTTCTAACTGTGTTTATTTTCTGTATGTCAGACTAAGTCTGCGTATCAAGGTACACATGTTAGGTACTGTCATTAATGATTTTGTCTGTTGATGCTTTTTTTAAACAAATCCTGCCTCCTACCTCTCCCCCCCCAGTACTGATATGCCTATCCCTTTCTAATACTCATGTAATTTATGCAGGAATGGCAGCACAGTGAATAGTTTTCCATTTTAATTACTCCTTTAAATGTTATATTCCTCGAAAATGAGGCAGTGCTCACTGTTTAGCAGATGAACTTTGATTTTTTTTTTTTTTTTTTTCTTTTTTTTCTTTCATGGAGGACCAAATATCTTTTGGTGGATCCAGTATGCTTTATAGTTTGTGTGGCATTTCTTCAGAGCCATCCTTTCCAGATATAGGAGTTCAGCATATTTGCTGAGTATTCATACTTGTATATTTTACTAAGGAAACATCTGAGATTTGCCTGGCTTGGTGAGGAGCCTGAAGTCAATTCTAAAGATACGCATAAGAATAAACCCAGTGAGATTGTGGAGTGTTGTTTGTTGGGAAGAAACACCCTAATAAATCACTTAAAAATGTGATAATAAAATTATAGAAAACAGGGGTGAAAGGACTGTAGAAATAATTTATTATGTCTTGAAGGAAAGATGAATTCTGTACCATTCCTGACACATTTGACTAACCTTTTTCTGAGATCTAATTATTGGAGATTTCTTCGGCCTTCTATTGCAGTGTTTAACCTGTACATTTAGGAGAATTTTTTTAGTGACCAAACCACGTTTTCTTGCTGCAATTTTGAATCTATGACTAATTGTATTATACTTCAAGAGACGTGGGAARGAATTTATATCCCTCTTTGTGACTATCTCTCTCTTTAAAGATTTCTCACCTGTTTCTGAGCACTCATGGCCTTCATTCCCTCTTGATGGGGCATGTTTTCTAACACCTTGGCTGTTTGTGGTGGTCTCATCTGGGCTCTCTGTGATCAGTCTGTTGGTAAATAGTTCCAGTACCAAGTGCAATTGAATTCCTTAAGCCGATATATTAGAAGTGTGTTTAGTCCTGGAAGAACAGGTTTGTGCCAGTTACAACCTTAAAGATCTTAAGATGATATGAAATATGTGCTGAACATGTTTTTTCATTTAGTTGGAGGTGATGGTAATATCTTAAACAGACATCTTATATTGTTGTTGGGTGATTTCTCTCTAGCCAGAAAATGGCCTGCCGTGCTCAAAGAGATGTGTGTCTGTCCCAAAGGCCTGAAAATGCTGGTTCTTATGCTGCACCAAGAACACACCAATCTTTGTCTCTGTGGAAAGCTGCACAATGAGCTTTTTTCATAAATACATATATATAAAAATACATAAAAATCTCAGTGTTCCCTGTTGTATTAGAAGCAGTATCTTATTAGTGATCATAATTCCTGAAAACCTGAGATGATGCTTCATCTGAAAAGCTTGAAGAAAGATTTGGCAAATTCTTCTTGTTTGAAAAGCCTGTCACAAAAAATGCCCTCGGATTGTGAAAAGAGAATTGGAATGGAAGATAGACAACAATAGACAAATATGAATATATTTAGAGTAACTGAGAAGTGTAAGAAACAAATATGGAGTTCTAAATATGGAAAAAGATACTGATTGAGATGATTCTTGTTTGATAATGTAACCTTATCAACCAACTTTGCTTAATGTTTGTACTTGTTTCTGCTTGCATGTGTATGTTCAAGTTTAATTAAAATATTTGACATGAAAGCTCTATAGCGCCTTTCATCTAAATATGTCAGGAATTAGAAACACTACGGTTTTTGGCATTTGCATGWCAAGTTCTTGAGGGAGCCCTTCACCCAGCTCTGCAGCGCTACCAGCTGCGAGAAACAGCACGGGAACTCTTGCTGCATACCATACTATTACTTTTTAAGAGGCAGAATGGCACTGCAGTTTATTTGTATGCCAGTATTTAAAGGAGGTATGGATAATGTCTGTATTCTATCAGGAGAGGACTGAAGGAGCTGCAGAAACCATGCTRTCTGAATGCCCAGATACCATGTTTGTCATTTGAGAGAGTACCAAAATGGGCAAGACCTTTGAAGCAGTACTAATGTAAATGCTGTTGAAAAAGGACTCTGCCTGCCACAACCTGCAAGATTTCACTCTGGAAATATTTCACAAATGGACATGAATTTCTTAATTCCACCTCAAAAAAAAAAAGGGGGGGTGTGTGAAAAAAAGGAAGTCAGGGAGCCCTGTGGTATTCCGGTTATGAAAAAGGCATAGTATTTTCATGAAACATTTGAAAATGAGCAATAAACCTCGTCCTCCCAGAACTGCAGTGAGGATTGTCCATATAGAGACAGAATATTTAATGGATTGGGGGTAGTGAGGCGGGCTATGCTGTACTGTTTGGGGCATATTTGGTTACTGGGAAAATGAAATACAAGGGCATGTGTGGACACGCTTRGCAACTAGAGAGACTTAAGGTGACAACCAAACCAGATGCAGATATTGCTTTTCATGGGTTTGTAATAAAATCCTCGAAAGGGGGAAGAGATACCTACCTAAATTGAATTTAACTTTGCTGTGGATAACTTGGAACTAAAGTGCAATAAAGTATTTCCTATTGTAGACTGCAGAACAGGTATTCTCCTTTTCCTCAGGAGACTTTTAAATTGTGYGTTGAAGAAGAGTGCTGCTCCCTCCCGAACACCCTGAAAGCAAGGCGTTCGATATTGCTTGTCGCTCTTGTTAAGTCTCAAAGGAGAGTTTTTCTGCCATTGTAGGTGTTATAGTGCAAAATTCATATTGATACGATGTTGGTGTTACAGAGTGTCTAGGAGCCCAGTTTCCTGATGGGAAATAACTAAAGGCAACTGTACCACTGTTAAAGTACWTTACAGAGGGAAAGAGCTAGTTTTCAAATGACAATCAGTTGATTGCAGTCTGAACTGGGGAGGGAAACATGCAGATTTGTCCAATTTAAATTTAATATTTTGAGAAGTCACAAATGCCTTTGTTAAATGGTATTCYGGGTTTGACCACTTGGAGTAGAGCTTTAGTACAGAGGCGTGGCTCTGAGTTGGGAGAATCCTGACACTGTAAGTGGTTGGGGAGGGAGGTGATGTGGGTAGTGCCTGTCAAGACTGTACAAGGGTCTTAGGGCAACACACCAGAGGGATTCAACTTGCCTTTGGTTTTAAGCTTTAAGGAACATGAACTAGAAAAACTAGGAATGACACAAGAAGGTAAGCTCCAGCTGTACTGGTTTCTGATATCCAGTACTGGCTTTCTGTGCCATAGCTGGTGTCTGGCTGAGAAGTGCTCCTTCAGGAGCTTTGGGCCATCAGAAGTTTTGAATCACTGATATTTTCCAAGAGGAGCCTTTTCTCTTGGTGATCTCTTTGCGTGTCCAGTCTTCACTAAAATTCTCTGTACGAAAAATTATCCCGGAGACTGCCAACTGAAAAGACAGCCAGGAAGCTTTGCTCAAAAACATGTTTATTGATGTCTACATTATGTATTTTGCAGACAGCAATGTAAAAACGAAGGTAATTCTGAGAGTATTATACATAGCTATTCCAGGACCTTGATTTTGCTGTAGCTTTGACACAGAATTTATATTTTTTTCATAAGGAACTGGTTGGCGGTTGTACTAGAAAAACATGTAGTCGTGATTTGACATCTGATCAACTGTGTCTCTGTCACTCCTGGTGAAACTTCAGTGTAGCAGAGGTATGGCTAGGATTCTCTAACATCTCTTTGGCCAGTCCTCCATGCCTTAGTTCTCCTTTCAAGCAGATGAGGAGATACTTAAGGTAAGAATTCTGTTAGTACATGGGATTAAATGGAATTAGCTGCTTTTTTTACAAGACATTTTCTTGCTGTTCTGACTTTTCATACACCATTAGGCACAGAAGAGAAGATAGTCATCGCATCATGGCTCACTGAAACAGCTTAGCAGTGTCTTTTTATCACAGAAAGGGAACTGTTTCTGCATTTTATTTATTTATTGTTTAGTCTGGGTGCTCTTGTTTGAGGTAAGTTTGCCCTATGCAAAAGTTTTAGACTGAGAAAAATAACCCACAATTCACTGGCCAGCACCAGAAGTGTCTTTTTTCTGCTGTGGAGAGGGAATGCTTCGTTTGTTCTACCACTTCTGTAGTCTGATGTGGCTTATTTCTGTGTGTACTCTGAGTCAAAACTAGACCATTAGTATGTCTTAAACCAGTTGTTAATGATGAGTTGTCTACTGATGGTGTATTCTAGCCTGGCTGGAGAGCAGGAGTTTTTTTTAAGTACTGCTGTTCTTGAATTTCAAAAAAGACTTTTAAAGGTCTTAGAAGCCCTTTAAAAGAAGTCTCCAGGTGTTTCTCATTGGCATTTGACAGATTGAAAACAGATCTTCAACTGTTTAGAAGCAGTGCTTTGTCATGTCAGTCGGTTGTGGGATATTTGGCAAGTGATGAGGCTTCCTGTTCCTGGGTCTCCCGTCTGTCAGCTGGCCCTATCAAAGTGGTGAAGCATTTGGAGCACCAGTCGAAGAGACACAGCTAATTATTAGGAGTTTGCCTTTAATATACGTTTCTGATAATTGTAGTGAGAAAATACTTCTATATATTAGATGAGAGCAAAAGCTCTACATGGTTTTTGCTTTACTGTTTTTTTTCTCTTTGTTACATGGGGATCACAGTTGTCTGCGTAGGTGTCGGTCTTTTTTACTACAGCCCATCGCAGTACCAGTAAAATACAAGTTTACATATGAAAACCTGTATAGCTGATGAGTAGTAATTTCTCTTGTCCTTGAAATGAAGATGAATTTAATAACCTAAAGGATGTTTTTTTTTCCCCCCATCTTGACTACTGTGATACTGTGGAGGTACTCATTTCTAGAAATATTGACTTAAACTGGTAACAGATGAGGGGTTTCTCCTTTCTTAAAGGAAATCAATTACAAGACATTTTTTGATTGAGATTTCCCTGCAAGATTTAAGCCTTCATCATGCTACAGAGAATTTGAGTTATAGCGCATCTAAAAAAAGATGAAAACATTTTGCTTCTCTCTGTTATTTTTACACAAATCAACCAGAGTTTATTTTAAGTGCTTTATCTGGCATGCGCATCCCTTTACTATTGGGTGATTTTGAATTAGCTTTATAAAGATTACATGGATAGACACAGCATTGTGGTAGTTAATAGAAACCTGTGCAGTGAGGTCTATGGGCTGCAAGATCACTAACAGTGCCAATGACAGTGAAGTATGGCCTTATCGAAAGGAGAATTCATAAGAGGCTGCCCTGGGACACTGCACCACTGTCCTTCTGTGTATCCTGACAATGTTATCTGTCCTCTCAGTACGGAGTATCAAATGTCTGTCACGAGTACAGAAATTAATTTAATGTCACCTGAAGACATGCAATTAATCTTTTAGAGGTTTTCATAATACCTTTACAGAAAGAGTTGCCAGTTTGGCGGATTTGGATTTTGGGGTTTAGCAGAAGATAAGGAAAATTAATTTTTCATCAGGGTTAATACAAGCTAGCAGGGCCACAAAGGCCGAGAAAAATGGTTTGGGAATTTGTCAAGTGTTGTCACTCTAGAATAATGCTGCTTAACGTCTGATAGGTGTAATCAAGAGTTGAGATTTCTATAGAGGGGGATTAATCAATTTGCTCACTACAGAATGCAAGTTGGTGATACCATTCCTTCATGGGGTTTAAGAATGAAAATAAGATTTGATCTGTCAAATTGCAAGCAGCTCTGACAGTATCAATAGGCATTTTTATCAGTACATTTTAAAGCATTTGTTATAAATAAATTTGTCCTGCTAATGTTGGTGGCAAATAAACTTCGTCTTCATTGTAAAACTGTCATAATGATTATGATAGGGTAGAGAGCTTCAGCTTGCTAAATTCAAGCAGTCCCTCATAAAATTCTGCTTTTAGAATTTGCGATCTCATATTTGACAGAATGGTCTTTATGTTTCTCAAAACACAACACTGACTATACCTGAATATATGTATATATGTTTAGTGAGAGAGTCTCACTATTGAAGAACAGCCCTGATAAGTGTCAGGGAATCGGTTATAAAATTCATGGCCATTGAATGGTGTAATTTCTCTTTGTAGTCTAGTTTCAGATCAAACTGTGCAGACTCTTCCACAGTAGAAGTTTGAAAACCATTCACCGTGTAGATGAAATCCTTCTTACTCGATCTTTTGAGTTTTGTTTAATTACACACAGTATTTGAAATTAACTTGTCGTTTTGGCACCGCTAACAATCTTGCAGTACTTGAAAATTGGAAGATAGTTTTTATACTTCCCCCTGAACAGAACTTCTGCCACTTAAAAAAAGGCATTTTCATTACTCCAGAATTAACTGAATAATGGTAAAGTTTCATTCAAGAAAACTCTTTCCTGGCTATAAGTTAGGAAGGTAGACCTTCTCTAAAACTTGGAAATTCAGAGCTTGAAGGTCAGAATGATTTGTAATATAGAAATAAAGCAGTAGACAATAACAGGAAAGCATTCTTCCTTTCTTGGTTTGCAGACAAAGAATGGAAATTCACTTTTCTGCGAGGACTTTAGAGGAAATTTGCAGTATAAAATCAGAGCTTGTATCAATCGATCTCAGGTGTCTTTGGTGGACTGAGAAGTATTCTACCTGGTTTCAGCACTTTGTGCATCAAATTGTATGAGGCAGGCCATGATGATGAATAGATGTATCTCTGAAAAATTTAGCATTGCCCTGTACATCCCAAAATGCTGTAGAAAAAATGAGATAAAAATGTATTTTGACAAGAGAAGACTTAAAATTTTAATAGCTCCTTCTGTTGCTACATGTTTAAATTTGGGGAGGGCAGTGATGTAAGCTAATGAAAAATTAGCAATACAGAAATTGTCTTTAGGAAGAGCAAAAGTTGGGTTTCAGATGAGCTAGAACTGACACATTTCAAGTAGAAGTAGATGCTAGCAATTTAGCTTCTCTGATTTAGACGTCATTTTGGGTAGCTTCTGCAATACAGCTGCAGTTCGCTTACCTGCTTGCCTGTAGCTTTGCTGTGTGTTTTGATTTACCTTCTGGGTGCCAGCTTATTGCATACCTCATGAGTGAAAATCAGGAGTCAACATATGTACAGTCATTTTTACAATCATACGTCTTTTCCTCCAAAATGTTAATGTTCTCATATGAGCCTGTGACCTGTAAGTAATGTTCTGAGGTTTTACAGCTTTAACTCCAGATGTTGAAACCTCTTTGTGGGTGTTTTACTTGACTTAGTTGTACCCTGATGTGCCTGAAGAAGCCACTAATTGTCTTGCATAGAAGAAGTTTAAAGGATGATGTTGGTGGTGAGTCTAATTTGCCACTAAATACTACTACATAGGTTATTCATTTTGGCTYGGACAGTACTTGTCCTTCAACTGTCATGTCTTTAACCAGTGAAAAAAGAACTGGTGCTAAAGTTTATCTGAGCCTGTGTCGTTTTGCTTGTTAGGCACATAGTCACCTAGAAGTCACGTTTGGTTTTCATTTTCTTAAGAAAACCACCAAATTTTGTCTTCTGTTGAAGCCAGGGCTACCTGCAACGGGAAACAATGTAATGCTGACTTGCAGGGAGCACCGTTAGTCCAAGTCGCTCGCTCATGGACCTCTCTTGAGAATTGGGTGCTGCAGGTTCATCTCTGCTTCCCCTCTTCCAGTCATCTCCAAAAGCAGTAGATGTTCAGAGCAGTAGTATAAAGAAAGGGGTTGATCCAGTTGCCCTTTCTTTCTTCCTTGTTGCAGGAACAAGCAGGCGTTGCTCCATCCCCTTTTCTTACCCTATGGACTTTCTTTATTGTTTTGTATAGGTTTTCTTATTTCTGAAATGTATTAATTCATTAAAAAGGCCGGAGGTGTTTCTACCTTTTCAGACTTCTGCGGGAGCGTCATGCTAGCAGTGAAGCCCAAAGGTGGCATTTGAGACCCCAGCAGGGAACAAACCCCGTCAAATTTTTCATCAATGTGAGCCAATTTTGTGTGCTTATGCCTTTGACTCTGTTATAGTTGTGTGTTTAGTTTATACAGTTTTATTTGGTGATAATTGAGCTTGGTAGTTAAATATTGGGTGGTTGTTGGCCATCCTAGCCTTTTATGGGAAATGATTGTTTGCTTTTGAAGTTTCAGTAATGAGCATGTTCAATGTGTTTTGTACCTGAGGGCTTCACTCTCAGATGCTCTTCCTATGTGCTGGGATCGCTTTTTGGTTTGGAAAGAAATGGTTGCAAATACTTATGGTTGTTTTTCACAGCAGGCAGTTAGCAGAGATTAGATTTTTAACTCCCAATTACTGCGTTTAAATTCCTCCTAGAATTTTTTTGTTCCTTTTAGTTTCATCGTCTTCCAGCTGCTGGTGGGTTGAATAAAAGAAATTATCTGATCAGGGCATAGGGCTTATGGTGATGCTGATATTGGAACTAATACTAAAATGAGGAGGATTTAATGCTGGTTTCCTGGTGAGGTTTTGTTTGTGTGCATACGTTTGGGTTTTTCAGGAGAGGAGGAGAGTGTTGCTTTTATATTTTTGAGCAGTAATTGAAAGGAGAGACTCTGAGGGGAAAGCTTTATAATTTCTCACTAGTTACTGCTCTCAAAGGTTTATATACAAAATTTTCTGTGAAGCCATGGAGCCATTCAGTTTAGCAGAGAAAAACACGTATATGATTAGAAGTGGAAAAACTAGATGCAGTTTGCTGTTGCTTTCTCGCTTTGGACACTGTGGACAAAAGCCCTTAAGTGGGAAGAGCTTCAAGATTTTCCCTATGACAGATTGTGCTTTTGAAGTGTAGATGGTGCAAGGGGGTGAAGCTGATTTGTCTGGGATTTAATAGTTGAGTTCTCGAGAAGTTGTTGCCTGCATATACTTGATRATACAGAAGACTTGATTTCGGGGTGTGAATTGTGAACTAGTGAACTTGCAAACACGAGACTATCCTACATATCACCTGTACCGGACTATTTCTCTTCAAATGATAGCGAAGAGACTTACTAAGCAGTCCTCAGTAGGTGTTTCTTTTGCTTTTGTTCAATCCCGGTAGAGAGGTAATGATTTATATTCTCAATCAAGATAATCTCGCTCTTAGACCATAAACCTATTCCTTCTGCAGCCTTGTATTTTGTCTCCTTATCTGCAAGAAACGTGCCAGTTAGTATATGAAACCCTCTGGTTCGTGACATATGTTACAGATGTGAAAGGGGTTTTGACTTGTGAATATTTAAGGAAAGGGGAAAAAAGCCCTCTGTAAATAAAGATGCTTTCATAATTTTTTTTCCCCCCTTTAGACATGCTTTCTGTTTGAGAGCTTTTGCAGGATTACCTGAGGCTGGTTGGGGACTTAGACGAAGCCTTCCCCCTGCAGATAGAATGTTCACTAGTATTTGAGTGCTAAAGTTGGAGTCCAGTCAAGGTATAGATMCTGCTGTTGAAACCATGCAATAACGTGATGTGCTTTATAGATGCAAAAGTACCTGATCTTTTGTCAGGCTCTGCTGTCTCTTGCTCTGTGGGATGTTTTCAGTGATTGATCTGATCTGGACAGTGGGACACAAATTCAAGAATCACTTGTCTGTTTGTAGAAAAAAAACTGAACTGTTTGGGTAGAGGCAGTGGAAGGGAATCATTTCTCTCTTGGTGCTTTCAGCTTATGCTTTTACTGTGCTTGATTGCACCGAGAGCTGTAGTGGAAAGAGCTACATTGGATGAGAGAGGCACTGAGGTGGTGTTTTGCTGTGCTTGTGATTATAAATATCTATAATAGAGCTTTATAAAACAAGCAGGGAAAAAAAAAACCTTGGGGAAGAGCTGTTCCAAGTATGGATGGTGTTTGAGGAAGGAGAATGCCTAAAAGGCTGCTGGTATAGAAGTTGGCAGAATGAGTATGCGCTTCAAAATAAATACCAGTTTTTAACTAAAGAGAGGTTGGAGTTTTAAAGATGAGCAGAGTTATTTGCCTGGTTCTTCCAGCCTTCACAGTTCTTTGCTCCTTCTGCAATGTGTATGTCTCTCTCTCAAAAAAAAAAAAAAATTTTTTTAAAAACCCCAGTAATAAAAAATAGCACACGCCATAGTTCATGTGTAACCCTGGAAGAAAGAACGATTTGGAAGGAGAAGTGAAAACACCGTGCCTCTTTGTATATGAAAAGGCATTATTGAACATTGTAATTCTAATAMAGCCTGAACGAAGTAAACTGTACTTCAGATACCGTGGGTTTATTTTAGCCTGAAGCACAGTTTCCAGGCTGAGCCCRTGCACGCGGCGGCTGCCGGTTTGCTGCGGCCGGCGAAGCGATGGGCRTTCGCTGTGCGCCGGGCGAGCTGGCTGTGGCAGGAGGCTGCTCGGGGCCGGGGTCTGCGGTGCCTGGACATTGAGCCGCCTGTTGTGTTGTTGATTTCAGCAGGGGGGAGAGGATGCTGGCTTTTTTCACCCAGAGGGCCAGCCCCAGCGGCCTCAACAACCCCCGGAGCCGAAACAGCAGCCAGTGCGGAAGGTCACATTGACAAAGGGAATGCAACAGCAGCAGCACCAACAGCAGCAGCAGGCACAGATCCATTCACCAGCTCCTCAAGGAGTCAAAAACATCCAGGGAATCCATCAACCTAAAAAGGTGATTTTTTTTTTTAGATGCATATTGCTGCTAGAAGTTTTACTGTCTAGCTGTGTTGCTCTATTAATAACTAGCATTCTGTTTGTCAATTGCTAGCGCAGGGCTGCATGACCCAGGAGATGCATAACTGCATATAAAGCTTTTAATCTGGAGAGGCCTGTTTATACCCAGCACAGGCTGGAGATGCCTGCGGGTTGTTTCATCTGCTGACTTTCTGGCCAGCACAGTACTCCCTGGGGGAAAGGCGTGCGTCCCGAGATAGCTGCTGTAGGAGATGGTATCCAGCGTGCTTTCTGGCTTTAAAGCCAAGAGTTGTTCTGAAGTTGTGCTTAAGCTTTTATTCCGGCTGTTTCCTGCATACGTAGGAGCACACGGTGACTGTTTCAGGATGCTCTTTGGTCGATCCTCAAAGTTGGTATTGCTCAAAATAGTTGGTGATCTCRTAACTGGATTTTCGCACTGATCGTGCACTGGGAGGAGGCAGGGAGAGGATTCGGGTGGTGCTGGCGTGTGCCTTCTCTGCGAYTGCAACTGGCACACTCCCTGAAAATAGCTGGTATTTTGGCTTTTAAGTTATATCTTGGTTTTGAACTGTTGGCCGTAATCTTCCTGCTTCATGTAGGGACAAAGTTTCTTTGCTGATGCGGAGGGATGTGAAAAGTTGTTACCCTCCATAGGCTTTCCAAGTAGGAATTGAAAAACCATGTTGAGTGTTAACTCAATGTTAAGTGTTAACTCTGTTTAATGTTTGTTACCCTGTTTCATTGTTATTTTTTCTCTCTCCAACTGTTCGACCTTTAATTTACAAGAATTAAATCCACACATTTCCTGCTCCAGAGGATACTGTGGTGCCAGATCCTACAGGATTTGGGGGAAAGGAATTTTGAAAAAATTGTTTTAAAGTTATTTGCCATATGTGAGTATTCCATCCTGATAACAGCCCAAGASTTGGTAGCGGTAGAGACTGGAGGCGCTTGAAGCAGTTTGTTGGTCTTGTGGGTACATTAAATTTACCCATGGGTTGAGAGGAGAAAAGGGAGAGAGATCACGGATAGGATTTTTTGGCCAAACTCAAAATATGGGAGCTGAACACATGTTGCTAATGTGAGCAGTGTTGAAAAATAGGTTATATATTTTGGTCTGAGACTCTCCGTTGCTTGGTAGATATGTGCTAATGCTGAGACTTTTAACCTCAATAATACATATATATATCACTCCGAATATATAACTTGCTATCCTTCTAAAAGAGGCTTGTACAAGCAGTGGATGAATATGTTAATAAGTGGCTTTTCAAATTGGCAAACAGCAACAAGCTGTTTTAAATCAATGCGTACTTTAATCAAGTCTTTAAGTAAATTGCCAACTTTTGTATCGTCTGTCAAATGCAGTGAGCAGAAGCACTAGGTAAGTAAATCAAAATACCGTTACTTTTGTTGTTGGCAGGTCATTATGCACGGGAGAGGCAGAGGAGTAGCAGGCCAGATGGGCCGAGGACGCTTGATGCCAAATAAACAGAACCTGCGAGTGGTGGAGTGCAAACCTCAGCCCTGTATTGTGTCAGTTGAAGGGCTTTCTTCATCAACTACTGATGTCCAACTGAAAAACCTGCTGATGTCAGTGGGACCCATTCAGGTAGGTCAACCTCGGTTTATCATTTTTGTGCCAAAAGGCTTTCATTCCGGAAAGCTCAATTAATTCCCTGACACTAAATACAATGTGTGTTTATTGGTAATTTATGTTTGAAGGCACCCCCACCCACACACGCTACACCTGGTAGGAGAGACAAGCACGTAATGATATTGCGGCACGGGAGGTACRGTAGGATTTTGCTAACCATCACATTCCTGCTGCAAAAGTGTCTCCTTCATTTTGGAGTTCTTGTATTATCTGTGTTATTTTCTTAGACGATACAAGCATGCCCATTCTGTGAGGTTGTTTAAGCCAAATGATCATATCAAAGCAAATATATTTTTGGCTGCTGTCCTTGTTTTTATTGTTGGCTTGTACCTACCCTCTTTTTTTGACATTCACCTATTCCTGTCATTGCAGTCCTGGGGTCAGAGCACTTAATGACCACTACCCAGTGGAGATTTTGTACCATGTAGCACCATCTACTTTTTCAGATGAAAACACGGTCTCCTTTGAAGGAATTTTTTTTTTTTTTTTTTTAAATTCTCTTTAGGAGGGGACTGTGAGCAAGGTTATGACACACCCACTGGTGTATCTACTGTGAAGCTTCTGTTCRTAAACTGCCTTCTGGAACTGATGTATCAGTTAAACTGACTTTAGGAAAGCAGGAGCTTTTCAAAGCACTGAAGGGCTTAGGAGGCCCTGTCTGACTTATTGTTAGTACCTTTGAAAATATCAATGAATAATGAAACATAGCGATTCGGAGAAATTTTTTTTTTTTTTTTTTCAGTTTTGGGTGCTCCTTTTAACAGGATCAACATTTTCAGGCAAATGCAGTGCATGAATTGGAGCTATTCTGTGAGACTTCTTTATGAGTGGGATCRTCTCTCAGTTGCAAAACACACTGGTCTCCTAAAGATGTGCACTCTGCCCCACTTCTTCCCAGTTTAGTAAATGGAATAATGCTGAATTATTTAYGTCGTCAATTCAGAGAGGTTTAATTTGTTTGTGAAAACAAAAATACTCTCACAAAATACTTYGTCCCTTCATGTTCTGTAGGACTCTAGGAAATTATTCATACGGTTCCAAAGCACATTTATWCAGTGTTTACTTGCTAAATCTTGCATGAGAATATTAGAAGGAGATTAATAGAAACCCTTCTTGGAAATACTCACAATTGAGAGAAGTTATTGAGAATGTGSTAAAAAATTTATTCAGTACTTGCTGTTTCATAGCAGACTCCAAACTCTGGTCTCTCAATTCAGTGTCACAGACCAATTTAGAAGGGTGTGCTTACAGGAGAAAATCGACAACTAATTTTCCAGTGGGTTTTGATACATCTCTGTGCCCTACAGAACTKGTATTCTTGCAGCAGCAGCACCTGTACCTTTAGAAATTATGGTTTCTAAATCGTCATCTATTTTCACCTTATCAGAGATCTAGAAGTAGCACTTGGAAGAGATGCTTGAATTTAGCAAACGATRCAGAAGGCTTTTGTGCTAATTCTGCACTTGAATTTCAAGTCTGACTTGTAGAAGGCTAGATATTTCCTGGCTTGTTTGAGACTGAATGATGTTTCACAAGTGTGGATAGTGAGATAGGCAGGGCAGAAGCGATCCTTYTATAGGAAGAATATGTGACTGGGACCACCGTATCCAATATTTAGCTCTTTTGGGGTTTTTTTATGGTACCATGATGTACCACAGAACAACACACCAAATGAGGAAAAGGCAGCAGCAATTTTAAGTACCTTGTAARACAAGAACTGAAAACAAAATGTTTGAAAATCTGTGCTGTCCCTGTTCATAGTAATCACTTCTATACAGATGGTGCTAGATTTTGAGAGRGGTCAAAATCCCAGAGTGCACGAGTGGATTTTCTTGTGGCTGTAAATTAATGTTTTTACTAATGTTTGTGCTCARTGCTGTACAAAATCCCCTGCAACTGGAAATGGTCAAGAGGCTCTGATAGTGAAGGGTTACTCTACTTGGTTATTTCCTCATTCTTCCTTTAAAATGCATTTCATATAAGCGACTTGCGATGGGGAGTGCAGAAGTGRGCCACTGAAGAGAGCGCAGTAGTGAATGGAAGGGTTCCTTGCCATGTGGGCTTTGGGGGTTTCACACGCGAGGACACTAACTGAGAGGCAAGGACAGGTAATGGCCATGACCAGAGCTCTGATCTTCTAAGATGAAGTGTGGCAACTTGATGAACTGAAATAGGAGGGATTCACGGAGATGGCTATTGTGACAAAACAGCAAGCTGAGAAATTCTAGCCGCTTTTTTGGAAATGAAGCAAGGTGCCCAGGTTTTTAGCTGGTTCAGATGGAGTTCAAGAGGTAATAAGAGGAGGGAAAGGTGAGTCAGTTGTAGCTGACTAAATCTTTAAGATTTAGTATATACTGTCTTTAGCTGTTGATTATATTCAGGAAAACTTTCCTTAATGAACTGAACTCTGAGACATTATTTTCTTGAATTTTATTTATCTGTGGGGAGGGGATGTGTGTCAAACTCAGCTTATTTTTTGCAATTGTAAAAGAAATTTCAAATCTGAATCAGAACTTAAGGACTTCTCCTCCTGCCTGGGTAGTGTCTTGAAATAACACGTGCCGATTATCCAACACCCAAATCCCTGGTTAAAGGTAAAGGTTCCCAAACTGTGAGACATACACCTCTAATGGTAAGCAGGCATCTTACTTCAAAGTGTCATGCAAATGCAGCTCATAAGTCTGAATATTGCCTTTTGTGTATCAATTTCTGCTGCAGTCAAGACATGAATGTGGGAATGGCCGCACTGAGGCATAGCTCCCAGAGAAGGGGAAGAAATACTTCCAATGATCTCTCTGCTCTTTGACAACAAGAACAGATCGCGAGCMCTTGTCCCACCTGGTACAGGACCTCTGTTTAATCTGTACCTTCCATACTGCTGCATCTGTAGAGCAATTGATCCCACACCAGATCCTATTTTCAAATATGTAGTTTGGCTCCTGATTTTGTAGCACTGTGTTTATCCTGCATGTGTTTTCTCAGGAGGAGGATCTTCGCTGGCATAACAGAAAGTTTTAACATATTTATGGAAAAAGTCTATAATTTATCAATGGGTTGAATGGAGAGGAAGAGAATACTTYGTTTTTCTGGGTACAAAAGGGTTGCATTTTTTATTTTTAGCTTTAGTGTCATTATCGAGGTACAAGTACCTTGCACAAACRTTGGGAAGGGAAGTTGAAAACTTCCCTCAATTTATGATCTTCAGTGCTCCTACCTTTGCCATCAGCTTGCATTGAGATGATGGTTCTGTGAGTCAGGGTTTGGGAATAGCTGGACATGCATAAGAGAAGACGAAGGAGACTTTTACAGTTGAAGTTGGAAATTCACCATTTTTTTCCCTTCCATRCCCTAGAAATGGAGAAAATTATCTTTTCCCGTATATGAGCTTTGAAATACCCTCTATTGCCTAATCACTGAAGACTCTAATTCTCATCCTTGCTTCATTAAAGCTGTTCTKTTATTTACATAGGAGAAAAAATACCATTAAGATTCTCAAGATACTGAATAGAAGAAAATCTTTGGGGCTCCAGAAACAGCCCCTTAGTCATAGCTGCATTTTACAACTCAAACATAATTAAATYATCAGGAAAAGTACTTCCTTTCAACATACGGTTTGCTGTCAGACCCTTTCTGGAGAGGATGAGCTTTCAGATACAAATAACATACCTGCAATAAAATCTGAGTRCTGAATCTAAAATAATTACATACTATAATTAAAATTATGCATTCCAAAGTGTTGGAAAGTACAGAAGATTTCTGAGCACACCACCAAAATAAAGCCTCCTGGGGACTGTGCTGGAACAGTGACATTCAGTACACATCCATCCAGAACCCCTTGCTAAAGTAGACTACTAATAAGTTGCAAAGGTCATGAAAAACCCAGCGCATTTTTTTTGGTGCTCTTGAATCCGGGCTTAGTGTTTATACTGTGTAAAGAGGCTTGTGTTCAGCTAGTTATTTCCACCTTCAGATTTATTTTTTTTTTTCTCAGGATAGTGACAGGTAGAGGGGATCATTTGCTAGATCTCTAGATAATTTGAGTACTGAGTGATCATTTTGTGGAGGTGTTCCATCATCATCTTTAGTCATATTTTCTTACATCAAATGATTGCAAACGTAAAACATCAGTGCAAAATCTCAGTATTTCTTTGTGAAGATTTAAGATCATGAATTCTGATGTTAGAAACAAAAAAGGAAGAAGAAAAAAACCAGTGTTGTGTATCAGAGGTGATGAGAATGTTGCGACTGTAGCTGTGTTTTGAGTAGTTTTACACATACGAGTTTTACTCTGATAACGTAATCATTTCTGTTCTGGTGTCATAAGGGAAAAACAATTGCCATGTTGATGAGCTTCTCTTCGCTTTCTTAGGGTGACAGTGCTACCTAGTGCTCAGTTAGGGTAAAGGCAGCTGTCTGCACTGACACTGTATTCAGAATCGATTAATTTATTTTTAGTTTAAAGGCTCGCCGGTGGAAATGATGAGCGTGCCCGGAACATGAGTGCTCCTGCAGATCAGCAGGGCGGTTCTCCGCGCGACAGGGCACGCAAGGCGCKCAGGGCTGGCCTGGTGGCCTGTGGGGTCTTCCTACCTGTAAAAACATTTTCAGCCAAGAGTCTGTGCCAGCTCCGTCGGCTGTGGGAGAAGACGTGGGCAGCTCTGCTCCGTCCTTGGGGCTGGGGGAAGAGAAGAGCAGCTCCGTAATGAGCCTGTCCAGTTCAGCCCTGCTGTAGAGCAGTATGTGMGCTACGGATGCCCATCCCAATGGCAGGAGAAGATCCTTTCTTCTCCTCTCATCTTGCATATGGAGATGGAAAGTTGAGCACTTTTAAAGGCGGATAGTAGGAAGTCGAAGGTGGCAGAAGAGCAGGAAGGAAGGACAGAAGGTGGAAGAGATCAGTTGCAAYAGCTGGGGATAAAATAAATACATTCTGTCCCGGCCTCTATGCCTGTTGGTAATGACTAGGAAGTGTCGTTCCCAGGAAAGATGCTTCAGGTGTCAGGAGACTGTGAGGATAATAAAAATGTGTCTKCATTTATTGATGGGAGGGAAGAATAAATAGAATCCAATCTTTCTTTTTAGAAAGTGCCTGCCATGCTGCTGTTCAACTTGTTGCAGAGCAGGTTGGATCACACGCTGAAGATGATGTTGGTTAGGAAAGTTCATACWTTCTTTTTGCATAGAAAAAGACCCTTCTTTAGCAACTTCGTATGGACTGCCACTCCTAATCCCAAATTCACCAATGAACTGAATGTGTGGTCTATTAGGTAGTCYGTTTACTTCAGTGAAAGAAATTAAGTAAAGGAGGAAACTTTTATTTCCCATGTGTCTCCTATAATTGAAATGAGTGCTCGCTCCAGTCTCACTCCTGCCTGCTTGGTTTCCATCTCCCAGTGCTCTGTTATCTCCCTTTTAACTTCTTCCTCTCTGTGTAACCTCTGAGAGTTTTGGTGTCAAAGATGTTTGCTTTCTGCAAGAGATCTC
Organism: Oceanodroma leucorhoa; assembly: GCA_030449065.1. Taxonomy (NCBI): domain Eukaryota; kingdom Metazoa; phylum Chordata; class Aves; order Procellariiformes; genus Oceanodroma; species Oceanodroma leucorhoa. The sequence continues at coordinate 4,010,840 of JASVER010000021.1, read as the reverse complement.
TTGCTTTCTACTCATGGATGTCCTGCTGCTTGTCTCAAGGCTCTTTGTTTTGCAGCGAAGCTTAACTAGAGATTATTGTGCTGCAATTATCATACAGGCTATTTCAATATTACTTTCACTGATATTGTAAAAGTGTAGATTTAATTACAGAGCATGTGTAAAGGAGAAATTTGAGGGCAGTGTAGGTCTGCAGGCCTAAAGAAATGTCTGCAGAGGGAACGGTCCTTTTATGATATTCATGCTTTAGTCACTGGTAATAGTTCAGTTGCAGAAAAAGCCAGAGCTGCTGATTATTTTTAAGTTGTTGAATTAAATAGTATGTTTTAAAACAGTTGTAGGCAAACTCTTAATCAAAAGCATGAGTGATCATGAAATACTGTTTTCATTGCATTTTCCATTCAGCAAAAGATCTGCATCTTCCCATGGCAGTGCCTAAGGAAGCAAAAAAAGGCRATAATCAAGATGAGTATGAGCTCTATGCTACCTAAATCCTTTCCATATACTCCTGCTCACCCCAAACCAGTTTTTTATTTTTAATGCTGGGAATCTGTCAGAATGTAATCTCTGTTCTCCAGAGTCTAATGGGAACATGCCCAGAATACCTCTGATCTCAGGTTGGTCTCAGGAAGCGCTGTACGGCAGATCTGTGCACCCGAACCCGTAAAGTAACCAGTCATTTGAAATCCCCTGGAAGTTATTGGGTGTATTGTCAATCCTTTACACCTGAGCGGATCCGGGAAGGGGTTTTCATCCTCTGGTGAACGTCTGACTAGGTCAACTTAAAGAGATGATGTGAATGAAGTTGTTTCCTCAGAGCTGTGACATTTGGAAGGATTGTGATATTTCAGTTTAGGAATTCATGATAGCAGGAGATTTTAGTGGAGCGCAGTGTGGCAACAGGGAAATCTCGTGTGGAGGAAACGTGAGTGTCCTCCCATTGAATGGGGGGGCCGGTGGTGTTGGCAGAACCAGCCTGTCTCCAGAGGCAGGGCTGCGTGGCTGGCCGTTCCCTGTCTCCCCCAACCGGCCTTTCAAAATCAGTAGGTAACTGAATAATACTAAATTCAGATCAAATTCCTTATGAGGCATGATATTTTGGGAAAGAYAGACTCGTGTTTTTATCGTTCTAATGGAGATCATAAGACTAAGGATTACTTTAGTATTATGTTCTCTTTGMAAATGAGAGAACAGCTGTCATTAGTACTGTATGAAGACCTGTCCGATGCTCTTAGCTTCTTTGTTATACTAGCTCAGGTCTAAAACCAACACACTGAATTACTTTTTCAGAAATGCCATTAATCTGTGGTACTCACTGTATCTGAMCATTATTGAAAGAAGGATTTAATACAGATTCTAATGAGTCTGTGTCTAATATGTAGTTATGCATTTAGTAGGACATTGCTYAAGCCTTAAACCAGAAGTTATCTAGATTTTGTAAGGAAAAAACCCAACTTACCACCAATAGTATGCAAGACATTTGTGTTATGGCACTCAGGTATCAGCCATAGCACTACTGTTAAGGACTTGAACCTGGAACAGGKCACTGGCACGGTCCCCTGTAGCAATCCTTGTGGCATTTTTGGAAATGTGGTGTTGCAGGAGGGCTAGCACTTGTCACGAAGGACTGATATTTTTGCAGAGACTTGCTGTAGGTCCGTTTGGCTTCATTAGTTCAAATGATGGACAAAACCTTTTCTGAGCAAACTAGAATTTTGTAAATCTTGCCAATAAACATTGTCAAGCAGAAATACTTTCTTCAGGATTAAAAATTGTTGTGCTTCCTACTAATTGTCACACACTGAGGATTTCCCCCCYCCCCTTCCCCTCTCAGATCTCTGTTTTTTTCTCACCTTACTTTGGCAGTGATCTTCCCAGCCTCTTACTGTTATAGTTAGCTCTTGCTTCAAGGCTTCTCGTGTGGTGATTTGTAGGAGAGATACCCATAATTTCATGCTTCACATGGAAGTTTTAGCAGCYGCTGAGGTCGGTAGTTCAAGAATAAGATTTAACTGCTTCCTTTAAAATCATGTAATTTCTGTTCATGATATTAGATATTAACTAAAAAAAGCTCCTCATCTCTGAACATGTAGTAATTTCAAGTAAATGTCATTAACTTCAAAAGTAAACAGGGTCAATAGACAAAAATGTACAAATACTAGATTAATTGATTTAGTTATACACAGAATCATGCAAGAAGAGCTTTTGTTGAGTGAAACTTTTATTTAACTTGTTATAACATCTTCTCCAGAAGTAGTTAGGCAGTATGAAAAAAAATCGCRAAAGTTTAAATCTATCCTGATGTACAGTATTGTGTTGGAAATAGAACTTAGATATATTGTGGGCAAACAAAAATAGTACTGAAAACATTATAGGTGAGCATCTGTTTTTGTGCAAGCTCTATGATAGCTAATGCAGTACTTCAGGTTTTACTTTAAAAACGAAAGATGAATGCTTGCACATGTATGGGTTTTTACATTAATGAAATACATTAGACAGTGGTACCAATAATTCTRGAAACTTCCTAGAGCATTCTTTACAAGTAAGCTGGCTAAAAGAGTGGATAGTCTGATTGGTGAAAGAGCATGATTAAAATTAACAGCTTTCTAGGAAGTTATTTCAAGATCACCTTGTAGTGAATGTGCGAGCACTCAAACTACCTGACAATGTTATGGATGCTAGAAACACTGAATGTTATCACTGAAAAAAATGGCTGCCAAATTATTCAAAAAAGGTGAAAAAATGTAAGTGTGTTAAACTGGCAAGGTAGCATGATTAAGATATGCAAAATTAATTAATTTTGTATGTATTTTCCTAGCACGTGTATTTGGAATCAGCAAAAGCAGAAGCTGGTGAAGTAAGTCTTTAAGATAATGCCTTGAACAACATTTTGAGCTAATAAAATTGCACAGGTTCCACAAAAAAATATGTTTTCTTCAGACTGTCGCTGTTAACATCACCTAAATGCAGAATCAGCTCTAAACTGCCTATCATCCCAAATTCAAGGAGACAGAAATAATCCAGTAAGATGAGCATGCAGTTATTTTACTTCAGGTTTCCACTGAAGTGTAACACTAGTTTGTATGCCTGGCCAATAACCCATCTGCCCAGGGTGGGGTAGCAGCAGCTCAGGACCTACACACTCTAACAAAATCACACCTCCTTGTTCTGTGCCTGACAATGTATGTTGTTAAGCATAAAACTCGGGGTTTAAATAGTAATGCAAATAAGTAGTTATTGTCCCAAAATCAGAACATACATTTTCAAGAGGTCTTTGTTTGCAGGATGAATAATGTTCATATTTGCAAGCCATGATAGATGAGGATTTGAAAACACAATGTAGATCATGATTTATGTTGAGATATTAAAAATTGTTGTCAGCAAAGATATTTATGGTATTTCAGGCAATGGTGGTCATATCATCAAAGTAGCTTAGCTTAGTAATTGTCTTTTTTCTTGTTAAAACAAAACCAGAACTTTTTTTTATACCTAAATAAGGTGTATATACCTAATATACCTTTCATTTTGCTGTCCCTAATTCTCTCTCTTGTTAAAGCATAGGCATGTGTAACCGCAGTAGTTGAGAAGACCCTGATGCTAGAAGTTACTGCCTTACCCCTGGGCTGTGTAATGGGTGGTGTTCAGGCCGTTCAGCGAAGGATCAGATGGGTTGGCTTTTTGTTGCCACAGTTGTCTGTGTTGACAAGTGAAATTAAATCTGATAAAGATGCTTTTCAATAGACTTATCCAAGAATTGGTGCCTTGTTGCCAAAGCAATTGAGTATTAAAATTAAAATGTATTTAGTGTTTTGATTGCGGTTTTTTTGCTTTGGAAAATAAGGCAGTAATACAACGTAAGAACAGGCTGTGACATAAAATCCAAACCAGTCAGTCGATAAACTTTATTAATTCATATGAAAGTATAAATAAGTTGTCTGTAATAAGATTTAGATACTTTGCCTAATTTAGCTAATAAGTCTGCCCTATACCAGAATGTCTTCCTTTAGTCAATTTTTATATGCTAATTAGCGAGCAGCTTCTTAATAATTTATCATTATTGGTGTATAAACTGCAAAATCAGGTTTTGCTTTTGTGCGTCTCAGAATATTAGTACGGTAATAGCTCAACTATTGTGGACAAAGTCACTAAATGCAGCTTCTCTTCTTCAGTTGATCACAACAGGGGTCTGGAGCATAAAGCATTGGGAGAATCTCCTGTGGTAGTTGAGCGAGACCTGATGTTGTTGTGAGGATCAGTGGTCTGCAGGAGGGCTGGAGATGGTTCAGGAGAGGGGAGAGAAGCAGGTGACAGCAGGACATGCAGGACGCGGCCGAAGCGATGCGTCTCCCAGTTCTTTTCCAGCTCCTCTTGTCCCACTGTTCTCTGAAATATTCGTCCTTTCAGTGATTCAAACAGGTGTTTCTCATATTACAAGTTTCAAGTTCTTTGAAAGGAACAAGAGAGCCAGATTTACTTCTCTTGATTTCTTTTTTTTTAATTGCAGTTCAGAGATTTTTTTTTTTAACTCTTACACGTCTCTTGTTTCTAAATCTTACTATTTAATGGCTGTGATTAATTCTTAGTTTTCAAAACTTAGTCCTTAGTACTAGGACTTACTTAGTCCTTAAGTCCTTTCCTAGCCAGAAAAGTGGTGTCAAGAGAATGTGTGTTAGATACAGTTCTATAAATCATAATAAAGAGACATCAGTCAAGGAGAAGAACACAAACGTGAGCACCTCCTTCGCCCACTCCAGCAGATAACCTCCAGGAGAACTGAGCTTTGTCCAAGGTCTTTCACTGGTGCTTCGTGCAGCATGACCATATTCTCCTTGGTAAAATGTGCTTAATCTTGTCAAGAGCTTTTTGATTAAAAGAAAAAACAAAGATCATCTGCCAAGTGTTTTGGTTTTTTAAAGATAAATTCCATTCCTACCAACTCAGAAACTAAGAAGTTGAAGGGACTTAACTAAACCTTTCCCTCGTAGCAGCTTTCCAAAAACTATACAGTGCAAATAACCCACTGAAGYTTACCAGGTTTGCTGAATCCTTTAACTTTTCCTCAGCTTTCACTTTGAAATCACAGGAGTGATGGAAGTATTAAACTTCTGTGATTTTCCTGGCAGGAGGGAAATTTCCTGTCAATTACAAGAAGGTGCAAGGTAGCTACTGCCAAAATTAATGACTTCAAAATCACAGATAGATAAGTTACAGAAAGAGCCTAGAGCTGWATTGTCAGGCTTAGAAATGAAGAAATATGACTATCAGGTGCCATGGCTCTTGTTAAATAAGCATCTTATCAATGAGAGTCTTACCTGTTCAAAAAAGATAAAAGTAGGTAATTTTAATAGCAAATTTCATCTAGGCATTTGACATCTTGCTTAAAATGCTGCATTAGATTGAATGAACAGGGAACACATTAGTTGTATTAAAAATTCTTTCACTGGGAGATCTCAGTGTGTGTCACCCTTAAAATGTATCAATGAGTGGGGTTCTACATAGTTTCCCAAGGAATAGTTGTTTCTGTAAAGATATGTGGTACCTTTTTTAATAGTCTAGACAATGATACAGAGTTTTTGCAGGTGAAATTTAAAATCCTGGATACTGACCATCAGAGTGCTGAAATCATCCAAATGTGTGAGGATGCTACTGAGTTCCAGGCGAGATGCAGGAGCAGAGAATTACATTTATACGTAACCACCAGGAGGTTATAATGAAATCTAGAAAAGTTTTAAGGTTCCTATATATATGTGYGTGTGTGTACCTATATATGTACACACATACATATAAAGCTCAGTACAAAATTGGATTAGCTTTACATAGAAACTTATGCACAGAAAAGAGAGATGTTAGGAATTCTTTAATTTTGCATCCAAAGCCATAAGAACAATTGGAAACTGGATACTGAATCAGAACAATTCTGTCTTGAACGTGCATCGTAGGCCATTAAACATCTAAAATCTGCTGTGAGATATTGGAATCACAGGACTGCTCTCTGGGATCACCTTGGCATTGACTGGACTTTTCCTGCTGCAACAGGGAGCAAGGACCTGAGTTCTCCAAAGCCCTGGTTGAGGCATGCTATAGTTTTGGAGACCTCAATACTACATAGGGTTTTTTTGATAGTTACAGCACTGTGAAATGCTGCTTTTGTGGTATGGGAAGCACGTATCCCATTGACTTGTCTGGGTAGGTGTGTGTTGCATGGTTTCCCATTCCTAGGAGGACTTGGAAGTGGTGACCTAAGCCATCTCATTGGGATCATGTGGTTGTTAGTGTTTGTCAAAAGCTAGCCACTTCTTTTTGTTAAAATAGTGTGAGGATATACAGTCTAGAGATCAAAACGTAATGCTTTTTTCCTGTTTCTGTCCTGTTTAACCTGTGGAAAGCCCTGATCCTTTAATGTACGTCAGGTGAGAGACTCCCAGGTGCTTGTGTGCGAAGTTGAGCTCTGCCCAGTTGAATGTTTCTCATTCAGTTGGTGGGAGTTTGGCCGCAGGGTTTGGTTCATCTGYATGGATTGAATTGGAGAGCTGTTGCCTTTGCTTAACCAGTGATGGTCTGGGTTTTCCAGTTAGCACAGCTGCTTAATGCACCAGCTCAAACACCTTCAGCTGGGTCCCTGACTGCAGACTCAGAAGTCTCTTTGCATTSCCTGGACACCAATAAGTGTTTCTGGGAAAAGAAATATGACAAAATTTCAGTGGGTTTGATGCAAAATTAGTTTAAAGTGAATACTAAAAAAATGTTTTGCCTTTTTGTCTCTGCAGAGTTTACAGATGCTTCCTCAACAACGGAAAGCCATAGCAAAATTTAAGGAGCCAGCACATGCTTTAGCATTTCAACAGAAATTCCACAGGTAAATAATTAAGCGTTGCTGCTGCCTCGGTTCCTTCCCTCCCTTTGAAAGATTAAATGTCTCCTCTGCTCARTGTTTCTCTTAAGCCAATCAAGCGTCTGTTTATTAGTGGCCTTCATAGAACSTCCTTGTCTGTTCTCCACCCCTAGAATCTGTTTGAGTACCAGGTTTAAATTTCTTTTAACTTTTAACAGGCACATGATAGATCTGTCCCACATAAACGTGGCACTGATAGTTGAGTGATGTCTGCTGAGAGAAACCCTGACACTAACAGAAGCGTACTGTGGAGCTACACAAGACACAGTGGCAAAACCATCGGGTTGTGAAACCTTTCAGCTTAGTCTTTAATTGCTATGTTGAACTACAGAAAGCAGCAAGATGTCCTCCAGAAGAGCTGAACTTGAGAGGATCTGCAAAGGTGGAATTTCTGTTTGGTTTGTTCACGTTCTGTTGTAACCACGTGGAACTACAGATTTTTTTTCAAAATGCTTTCAATGCATGTAGACACTGTTCTTCAAGATCCTACTGTGTGACCACAGTGACTTGAGAGAGAACGTTTACATCGAAAGATTTAAAAACTTTCTTCATAGCAAAGAATATTTGATAATGGTTGCTCTTATCTTCAGTGCGAGATATTTGAATGAAAACTCACTTTTCTAAACAAAACACATTAGTCACGTTGTATACCTGAGAGCACAGAAGGTATTCTTGCAGAGATTTAAATGTGGTCTACTTCACTGAATAGCAGTATGCTGAGAAGCTTTGGAGGTGACAGTGGAAAATTGTAGTTTTGATCTTTGTAAATAAGTTAAGTCTGTCTTTGCATTTTTCTATTCCAACACAGACTTTCATCTTCTCCTTCCAACTCCATTTATTCCAGAAAACCCTGTGTAGGAATAACATTGCTGTATTTTCCCTTGGTTTTTAAAAACAAGGATCTTTGCCCTTCAGTAGCATCGTGGGGTAGTGGACTCCAAGTTGTAACTAGGTTGTTTTACATGACGTTGCCAGATACAAGGAAAAAGAAATATTTGGTGGCTCACTTCCAAAAATGTTACACAGGATGAGTGGCGCATTCCTAATAGTTCTTTTGGGCTAGTGTTTCATGATTGTCTTGTGCTTTATTTTGATTAGTTTTTTTTCCTTTGAGATTTATTTTGTGACTAATGCTGAACCATAAGAAACCCGTAACTGAAAGGACTTGGTTTGATGTGTTGTGCCCAATAAATACAGGACTATAAGGACATTGTGAATCTGCTGGTGAACGTGGCAGTTCCCAAAAATTACGTACAAACGTTAAGGAGCTTATATTTTATTCAAAGTAAAATCCGTAATATTTCCTTTTGGTTAGAACCATCTAGATGGTGTTGCCAAAGGAACAATTTTTTTTCAATTACTTCTGAATAAACTTATTAAAATGTCATCTTTATATTGGATTCCAGTTTTTATGAACATTTCCTTAGTTTATAGACTATGAGCTTTTGCTTCATCCTTTATTTTAGGAGTACTCTTAAGCACTCCACCTACGATTTGAATGGGGGGACTTACCGAAACCTCATAGGTTTGTTACCTGGGTGACCACAGAGGAACACTATTGGTATGTAATACAACAGCTGTGAATGGGGTCCAAAATAGGCATGCCAAGTGTGGAAGGATGAACTAAGCAAGTTTATAGTAGCATAGGTTTTTTTTTTTTTTTTAAAGATTTAATGGTAACCAAGTCACAAAGACCTAATTGGCTTTCTTATAGTTTTGGTCCAGATTTTCAATTAAGTAAGAGTTACTAAAAATAATGACTGAATAATAAATACTGTCAAAAGTCTTCTAGATAAAACAGCTCTTTGTTCATTGAAATAATACAGAATAATGTGGTACTTTGGAAGTATTGCACTGGGAAAAAATTTAAAGAATACTCTAAGCCCATTTACAACTTAGTGATGAGACGCAGTAACATCATGAGAATTTTTGCGTGGAAGTGAGTTTTACACCCGTCTGTATAGTTCCCCATTTATGCATAATACTTAATAACATCCAGCACAATTACTACACATAAAGTGCTGTTAGTGCTTCAGGGCAGACCCCAGCCCAGGACAGAGAATGAGCCGCAGGTAGGAAGTGCCCGGTGGGAGCCGGCCGTGAAGACTCATGCGAGGTGATCTGCCCCGTGCTCTTTAACTCCTCGCACCGTGAGCACTAGGACCCCTACCCTGCCTCCTCAGGTTGTGTAATTTTCATTTTTAAGAATTAAATGCTTATCTTTAAAACAAGTCATTAAACAGTTATTCATCCCACTGCTAGGGAGCAGCTTCTCTGTGATGAGAAGGGTGGGAAGACGTCTCGGAGTGGAGCGATAATAGTGCGTGTCTGGAAATCTGGGTTAGATGCAAATGCCAGACAGGCCAGCAGCTGAGTTCAGCAGCAGGAACATCTGCAGTTGATCAGCTGTCCTGTCAGAGGCAAATGTTATTGGGGTTAGAGGGTTTCTTGGAGCCTAAGAATATGGGTTTGATTCAAAAGTCAAAGAAGTTTGTAGAAATGCTCCTGCTTTGGGTTTTGAATCCATCCCAAAGAGGCTGAGGTTCAGCCAGCTTAAGTTTTAACAATTTTTATTCAGTTGGGTTTTTTAAAAAAAATTTTTTTTGAGACAAATGTGTGGCTTTGGAATAAAGACATGAAATCGCCTCAGATCTATTTAAATGTAGGAGGCAACATAAGCAATGCCTGTTTAATGACTAGATGCATCCTCTTTAAAGGCGGTTGCAGTAGATTATTGCTTGTGCATAGRCAGAGTACGGGCGGATCGCTGGTGGTGATGATTTTAGCTGCTTATTGCAGTACCTGGGTATCTTACTGTATGTAAACTTACTATATGTATGTATGTCTATATGCATTTTATTATACATGTACATACATACATACTCACACCCTGTGTTGTCACCGTATCTCTCTAATATCTTAAAAAACTCAGTAGCGAAAGTAGCAATTAGGTGAGTCATTTGCTAAAACGTTTGTGTTTTGTTAGTTCTCAAATCCTAACTTAAAAGTGGATCTCTTGGCAATGAGCAGTTTGGACGATACAGCTCTTTTAGATCCATTTGTTGTCTCCTCCCAAAAAAACCCAAAGGAAGTAGAGGTAAAGCTAGACGGATGTGTTCTTGCCATGTTCTCTTTCAGCACATAGTTAAATCCGAATATCTTAAGTTAACTTTCTTGGAAGATCTGTTGCAACCATTATCTTGTTCTTTCTTTATCATGCATTCAAAATATGAAGCAAAATGCAAACAAAACAAAAAAAGCATTTAATGTAGTATGTAAATATTGACCTTTTAAAATTAAAATGTTGCTCAAAGTGCTTACAGTCAACCACATCTTAGCTATTTGTTAGTTTTTGTGTCGTCTTATCTAAGTTTAATGGATACAGTTCCATAAATGTTGATGTGTTTTTGTGTATATCTTCAAATTTTTATAAAGATGCTAGTAAGTCAATACATATATCCTGATCTGTGTATTATTTGTTCAGTTTTTATTAGCATAATTTTATAATGATTTTAATAGGAAACTYCAGAAGGTGATTATATGGAGCCAACTTTTCTTTTCCAAATTATTTTGTTTTCATCTTGTAGCACTGAAGAATTCATTTTATAACTAATCATATTTTGCCTTGACTAAAAGATTGGATTGGCCATATGATCTGTGGTATTTTAGTAAATGTTCTACTTTTTTTTTATTAAAAAAAAAMCATCTCTGTGCTTTAACTTTTGAGGGGAAATACAGTGCACTGTCAGACCAAGGCATGGGGTTTCTAGGTTTGTTCCATTGTGCTGTATGAGTACAAATTAGGTCTGTCATGTAATATTGTTCTCAAAAGTTTGGGATATTTTGGTTTTACACATAATTCAAGTTGGTCGTGTAACACATTGCTCCATCACAATGTTAGCAGCTGGTGTGGCACATATACTGTATGATGGAATGATGTGCAGTGTTCGAAAAGCTCAGTATAATTGGTGCTAGGCAGGAGGGGGACAGGTCCGCAGCATCTTCATAGCTGGAGGAGCTGCCATGCAAATGTTTATCTCTAAGTAGTGGTAGAGGATAAATTTAGACAGGGATATTGTTCTTGGCCCACATACACCTCCAATATGACTTCATAAAAGAAGAGTAAATACTGGCACCTCATCTGTGAAGTATCTTCAGACACCTAGTTTATTCCCCAGTTTAATTCTGAAAATTCACTTCAGATTTCCAAATTTCTGTAAAAAAAGTTCTTCTAGCCATTAAAATGCCAAGCAGACTGAGCATTTTAGTTCTTTGATGTTGGTTTCCACTGCAAGGATTTAGATGAGGTATTTTTTACAAAGCTGTAGGTTATTTCGGAATAACCGTGAGGGTCCTCATCGTTTTTTCTTAACACTGTCTAGCTACTTGGAATAAGAAGAAACCTTTTACTTGGTGCTGAATTTTTTAATATTTTTTTTAAACGTAGTATCTTTCATCTGTTTAGCTTGAAATTGTGCAATTTTCCCAGAAGCTGCCGTAGGCGCTTCCTATAGTTACCCAGAGTGACGGCGTGTCTGTCTGTGCGTGTGGGTGCCTCGCCCTTGTAGCTGGGGTGAGAGGCTGAGCGGGAGCGTGTGGGGTTTCATTTCTTGGGATTTTTTTTTTTTTTTTTTTTTTTTTGGCCTGTTTTTTGTCTAACTCAGGAGGTATCCTGGATTTGTTCTCTGGCGTGGCATTGTGGTGTTCTTGTCCTTCGCGTAGTACTCTGTTTGTTATGTGAGTCGTGATACTCGAAGGTGGAAATCTGGCTTCACCTGTTCACTGTCAAAAAGGCATTTTTGTTCAGAGAGACACGAACCTTTTTTTTAATTATTTTTTGTGCTTTTACTTTTTTTTAGCAGCTTGTTGGATGAGAAATTAAATGTGAAGGAAACAAATACTGAACAGTTTGCAGAACGTTAGCTTTATTATAAAGGTCATTTAGGGTAACATAGGGCTTTTGTTTCAGTGTTACCTTAAATCATGCCTTAACCTCTAATTAATTCATAAACACAATACTTGAAAGTATTTTATCTTCAATTAGTATTAAATCCTAAGGATTTTATGTAAGGTTTTTTTGTAACCTGATTTTTAATCATGGAGATGACTTATTATCCACATGAGCACAGTGTCTTGTGTACAAAAACACTGATTCATATTGGATCCTTACGTATACCATCTTCTGGTATAATATGGTTGGGAAGGATCATTTTGTTCTTTATAACGCTGCTTTTTGTAGGGCTGGGGTTTTTTTATTAAAAAAAAAACACACCTCCGTTTTCTGCTTCTGTGCTTATTTTGGTGGAAAGTATGGTCCTTACTGCACTAAAGAAAACCTCAAGGGGCAAGTTAATCTCACTGGGTCTTTTAGGTGCCTGTGTTGCTTTCTCATTTCTTGGTTGGATGCACTGATGTTTCTAACTAACTGGAAATGGGCTTTATATATGCACTGTTTTTCAACAGGTTACACTGCTTTTATTTAATGTAACAGCACTCGGGTTAAGCGATTTTTACCATCTCAATAATTTTAAACGGTATTACAGATTAAGAATATTTTTGTAAAAGAACCTGTGTACAGTTAAATGTAGCTGTATTGCACCGTTGCGCATAGTCACTTGGAAGATCACAATTTAAAACACTGCTGTATTAATGTTATATTCATTCAGTGGTTCAGGATTTTCTTTGTGTGCATCTAATGGTTCTTAATATGCATTGTATTTTTTTCCTAGTGTCTGTCAGGCTAACTTTGGAACCTTACAGTTTTGTTTCTATATATATAATAACAAAACCATTTTTTTGCAGGATTTCTTTTTCAGACAGTGAAACGTCTTTCAGTGGTTTGACTTCTAATTAATACACATTTTCACTTACAGATACAGCAAAGACAAGATGCTAACACTCATTTATTCACAGCTGATCTTCCGTATCATTGCATACAATTTTATTGATACAAAGTGCCCTTAGAATAAGTCAACTTTCTTTTTTTCCTGTGGTACCCTTTGCCTCTACCCTATGCTTTACCTTATTTCCATCTCATTTCCCCCCATTTTTTCATTCCCACAAGGATATTTGTATCCTTGTTATGTTGCTGCTCTTTTCACTCTCTGTTCATCTCTCCAGACTTTTTCCTGAGTGCATTGCATTCAATCTTTTGCTCTATTTTCTGTCCTTATAGCTCTTTTGAGGATACCTGAAGCTGAGATCTCCCACCCTGAAAGCACATCGTACTGTACATTTCTTTGCAGACTTTGGTACATAAAGTTGAGGTTGCTTTTACAGGTATCACACCTTAGGAGATGCTGCCCATCCCAAAGCACTGGAGAAGCATCACTTAACAGTTTTGCTTTGCAGTTTTACCCGTGTTGGAGAATTAAAACATTTTGTTCACATGCTCTAGCATTTGTGGCAAGCCGGGTGAAACAGGATTAACTCCTCTTTTATCCTTTTCACTTTCAGGAGTTCTGTTCTTGAATTCAGTGGTAGTAATAGCACTTTTTTTTTATTGCCACGTAGAAATACGAACACTGTCGACACGATTCTACCTCCTATTACTATTACTGAATGTGATCCTTCCTAACCTGTAAAGTCTTAAATGCTGTATATATTTGGGTGTTTTGAGAATCACTTCAAATGTGTTGCTCTAATCTGGATTACAGAGTTTGTTTATTAGCAGTTCAGGATATAAATTCAACAGCCGACTGTATCATACTGACTCCACTGGGAGTTCGTCTGCCTCATGTGTTCTACAGCATCATCTGCACAAGGTGTTCACTACTAATTTCTTGAATGTAATACTGAACTATACCAAATCCCCCGCTTGCATAAGAGATCTTTGTCTTACCTATTTAAGTGAATGTAAAAATGAAAACACAAAGATGATCTCATGTACAAGTTTTTTTTACATGTAATTCCATGTTTACAATGTCAACATGTAAATATATTTATTGTACCTAAAATATGTCAATAAAGCTTGATCTTCATGACGTTTCCTCCATTGTCGCTTGGTGATTAGACTTGTCAGAAAAAGCTTCACATACCATATTATTTTACCATTTTTATTATGGTAGCTCCTCTAGGCCCCTACTTTTACGTCAGCGTCGTAGCGCAGGGTTCTTTCAGAGCTGTGCAAAGGTGCCCCAGATGGAAAAACAAGCGCCTGAGGTAGGTGATGGTAAAAGGGGCTTGTGCTTGTGTGGCTGGTTCAAAGGATCTGGAGGCTAACAGGGATCTCACAACATCGATACAGGAGGAAAACCTGTGAGTGTAAAAGCTTTTCTGCTTTTCAGCCGTACTGACATGTCTAATAAAAGATCTCTGCTTTCAAGTATTGCCTATCTTAATTTATGACATAAAGAGGAGCTCTGAGCAAGCTCAGTACGGTCACCATCAATTATATTCTGAACACAATTATATCAACATAAATGAAGGCTAATTGCACTGGTGTATTATGTATCAAGAAAAGAAGTCAGAATTGGCTGCCTTGCATTTTGTAAGGTTTTTTTAATAGTTTCTTAAAATTATTCACAGTTAAATGTAAAAAATCCCACTATTGCCCTGGTATCACTTGAAGTGGCTACCTGTGATCCAGCATGTACATTTTCAGTGAAGCGCCAGTAGCATGTCAGGTCATTACTGGGGGTAGATCTCAAGAGAACAGTTACCTTGGGGCAGACTGATGATACTCCAAGTTGTTTGTTTCTGCTTGTACCCCGACAGAGGACATACCGGTGGCCAGCAACACAGTGACCTTAGAAAGCTCATCGAGTTAAAAAATGCCTCTGATGCAGCGATTTTTATAGTGAGCAATGTAAGAATAACCATCTTTGCTTACACTTAGTTTTCAACTTGTGATTTTGTTTTGAATTAACGATAGGAGCACACTGTAAATATCCATCCGACTGCAGCATCACCTCTTCCACATCTCCTCCTCTACAGAAAGCTCCAAGCAAAAGTAAGCCTCCCCAGAAACCTTCAAAACCGAACCCTGATGAGTTATATCTCCTTGCTTCTGCGTACCTTCTTTCCCTGCCTCTGTTGATCTGCCGTCTTGGGGCACGGGTTGTGTTTTAGTGAAGTTGATGCACCGCTGAGCACAACATCCACTCTTGCAATAAACTGAACAGGTTAACCATTGCACAGCACAGGGCAAGAACAATTTCCCTTTTTGAGAGCACAGGTTATGATAGGGTGTAAGAGTCCATGTGGTCTTTAAAAGTTAAAATCTCCAGCTGGTGGACTGGTAAAATGTTTAAGAGAACTTGATTTTTGAGGATTAGAAGGCTGACAACTGCAAAGCAACGGAGGAAATCAATGGGGCTAAAAACTGGTTATTGAAGGGGTGGAAAGGGAGTGACCAAGGGTGGTACAAATAAACCTTTAAAATCAAATTTTGAGATGCCTAGTGGAGTGCTTCAAAAATTGGTCTTGATTGACCTTAATTAATTTGTAATGATTTGGGCAGGAAGAGTTGGAGTGTGCTCACCAGGCATGTTGGGAGACGCATGAGGGAGGGCTCAGATGAGGAGGAGGATCGGAGCATCTTAGAGGAATTGGATGAGCTACAGAATTAGAATAATAGAGATGAGATTAAATTTAATCTTGCAAAGTGCAAGAGCATGCACTCTGGTATTAATAAATAAGGATTTTTGCTGTAAGAGGCACTGGGAAAAGAGCAGTGAATTAATTGCAGATAGCTGATCTACAGGTGTGGTGAATTATGAGAAAAAAGATAACTGCCTTTTTAGGATGGATGGGTCAGGCACTTCCACAATTGAATTGTATGTGTAGTATGAAGATTTAGTACTGGACTTCAAAATAGCAACCCAATCAACCACCTCCCTACTGCCCTAAGTAGAAACCCCTTTGTGAATATTTATTTTAGGGAGGTTTTTTGAATGGTTCAGCTATCAAAGATTTTCTCTGTTTTTGCTCTACACGTTCTGCCTTTCAAAGACCAGGGCTTAAGCTACAGAAAACATCCTTAGATGGGTTCAGTGAGAATTGACTGGTCACACAGTGCCACTGCTCCTTGGTTTCAAATGTCGATTCTCGTAACTGCTGAATATACATTAAATATTTTCACCCATCCATGCTGTTTTGAAAAGATCCCAGGGAAGGAACACCTTCAGCTGGTGAAAAGGGAAAGGTGCTGACCCGGGCAAATCATTCTGTGGAGATGCGGTCGGCATTGGGGATGCATCGGAAAAGAGTTGGGAGCTGAGCATTTCCGTTTCTTCTGATTCTAGTCCCATATTCCACTAATTGTTAGCTAATTAACAACTACTTTTCATTAGATTACTGCTAAGAGGATTCTACTTCCATAAGAAGGATTTTAAGGCAACAGCGAGAGGATGGACTAAATAGCCCCAGCAGCCTTTTCCAATCCTATTTTCTTGGGTCACTAACAAATTAGGCTGTGTCTTCCGAAACTTAGGTATTCCTGTACAGCATCACACAATCTTTCCTTGCAGCAAAGCTAGTAAGAATGGAGGGAGAGCGTTTTTGCAGGTTTTTTTCCTTCATGCACCTATGCAGTGAGTCAGGTGCACGACACCGTGCTCTCTGCCTTCCACAGCCTTGGTTAACATGGATCCCGCTCTGCAGGGCTTGAGGGCTGGGGAAATAGCTAAAAGCTTCACAGAAGAAGGTAAAAGGAAGCTGTTTCATTTGTTTTGATAGCGGTCAAAAGGTATTCAGGGGGTTGGGATGCCTGGCTGCTCTTACAGCCCTCATCAGAGGAGGATGGGGTCTTCAAGCTGTTTTTTCCAAGATAGATCACAGGGAGTTTAGGTACCTTCTCAAGTATGAAGTGTCTGTTTAGTGCTGCAGAGAGCAAAATGGTCCTGGGTCAGGTACTCAAGAGCGTAGGATGGTCTCTGGGTGATATTTCTGTTAGTGGTGGCTGGCATCAAGTATTTTGCATGCAGGCAAAATCTAGTTCACTAGAGTGGTCGAACTGTTAAAAAATTACTGTATCTTGCTGAACTCTAACACTTTAAGAAAACTTGATAGGAAATCAAATTACAAATAACTCTCTGAACACTTGTCATCTGAATCTTTACTACTTTGTGCTTAGATAGGTCTTTAATAAAACGGAGGGTCTGCTGTGAATTTGCTCCGGGATGGATTTAAGATTTCTCTGCAGATATTCAGTGGCCCTGATATCTGTCTATTCTTTGTCACTTCCTATCATTCGCTTTTCTGTTTTTTATTATTAACCTTATTATTGAAACTGGGGCTTCTGCAAACAATGGCTGGATGCAAAATCTGGGTCCCAGGGAAATAACTGGGATTTGGTCGGTGGAGCCAAGGGTGCTGTTTGAGAACCCCTGCACTGTAAATATGTCCTTTTCTATTTCTAGCCTGGATTTTTGCATGACAAAACCAGTCCTGGAAGCCAAACCCCGTTTAATTGAATGAGGAGATCATTTCTTTGTATAGTCTCCATCTTAAAGACTGCCACAAACTGGCCTTTCTGCAAAGTGATACCTGCAGTTCCTATTGCTATAAACCTTTCAGACTGTTTAAAGGTGCTAGCTTATTGGAAAGGGCTTGTTTTTATTCACTAAGGTCAGGAAAATTCATGGATCACATCAAAACAGGGAAGATGTGGTTGTTCCCAGGTCTTCCCTGCGTTACTATTAATCAGCCATATCCAAAGGGAGGATGCACGTCGCCTTTAATGGGGGTGAGGAGCAGGAGGAATGTAATCATCCCTCATCAGCGAGACCCTCAATCACTGCACTTCAAACAGCTGGGGGTACGTAACCTCATCTTCATTTGAAAATTTTAGTACCTTTTCTCTTAGCTGCCTCCATTTTATGCCTTTTTTTTTCCCTCATAAATTTTTATGATTTTTTTAAAGGAGAATTTATGGGCGAAATGGCAGAGACCGTGTGAAATGTGGAAGAGCTAAAAGGCTATCACGGTGGTAAATGAGGCTAAATGGTTCTCTACCACCAGCTGTTTAGAGTTCAGTGATTGAGTCTAACTGACAAGAAATAATTACCCCCTGTCAGAGAGGTGAAATGGGTCCTCACACAGTGAATGCTGCTGATGAAGGGGCCGTCCCGGGAGAAGGCAGGATCCTTTCCGACAGTTTCTTTGCCTACATCTCGGTTGCTTAAACCCCTCGCAAGCATCTTGCGCTAAGGTTTTTCTTGTATAGGGTGATGTCCTTCAGTGACTCAGCGCATCTCTCCCGTCTTTCTGGTCCCAGGGAGGTTGACACAACATCTTCTTGCAGGGATGAGCCCAGAGCCAAAGTATTCCTTGCATTATTGATTAAAACCGGCTAGTGTCTCTTAACCCTTTTTATTTCAAAGCAAGAGCCTGGTGTTTCTTATTGCAAAGATGTGCATTAGGCTCTAAAAGCACCTTTTTTTTTTTTTTTCTTCCTTTCTAATCAATTGCAGGGAACAAATATGATGAGTACATTTGTTTGCAGGCTGGAAATGGTGAATACCTTGACTTAGATCTAGGAGGAAAAGGACTGCAGTGATCCAGTGCAAAACCTGCATCCTTGCAGATCACACTGAAGCCAGATCCTTTTTCTTTTTAAACACAAATCAAACCCTAAATATTTTGAGCACGCAGGACACGTGAAATGAGACACAAAAATAAGCACGATGGTGGTGACTTGAATGCCACTATGTTTCTCTGGCTTTATTAGTTATGTTAGTGCATTGATGAGGATGCAAACACTTTGGATACAGTGAAACAGATTACTAAATTAATTATTATTGTGCAAGAGCCCATCCAGGGTTGAGCTGCGTACTGCCCAAGCAAAACCAGATACGATCGCAGGTCAGCTCAGGAGGGCAGGAGGATGCTGTGGCCACAGCCTGGCAATGCTCTGTCACCATCACTCACCTAGTTTCTTTAGAAGATGATGGCCATGGTCACCAGGTGGCTGCTGTGAGCCACCATGGTGCAAACAGGGCTTGGTGGAGCCTCAGCAGTGAAGGAACAACTCGGTAAGGCTCTACATCTGTCTCTGCTTTATTACTCCTCTTTTAAGTGGCTGTTTCTGATGAGACTGCATTTTGAGATGAGAATTTCACCCACGACTATCCCAGTAAATGGCTGAGGTCTCATGGGTTCTAACAGGCCATTTAGCACACATGCAGCATTGATGTGAGCTGCTCCTCTTGACGTGAGCTGCTGCCGCCTTAAGCTTCTTCCCCCTCGGTTTGGAAGGAGATGGGGTGGGCACCAGTGACAAGGCAGCATGCTAGAGACCGCCGAGCCTCACAGCCACCCCAGTGACAGCCCCTGGCCGACCCCGGTGGTCTTCATCGGAGGGTGCATCTCCAGAGCACCTCTGAGCACCCTCTCCCTGCCCCGCTGGTGGAGTCTGTTTCAGTAGGAAAGGAGCCGCTCATTTTGCTTTGCTGGGAAAGAAGAGGGTTAAGAAATGTATCTGGGAGCTGCCACATCATCACTTTTCCCTCTCCTCCTGTGGGAATGGTTAAACGAAGTGGGATGGTTTACTGAGTAGAGAAATACTTGTTTTATCCAAAGAGTGTAAATAAATACCCCAAAAGAACCCCAAAATCCCATCTGCAAAACCAGCCAACCCACCAAATGAAAAAACCCAACCAGGAGGGGACTTCTGTCCTTCTGTCCGCCACCAGTGCCCTGCGAGCATGTGGTCCTGGTCATCGGTGGTTGCCTTGTGGCTCTCCCAGCTTTAGTTCTGCTAAAAAATAAACATTGAGGAGATGAATCAGACCCAGGATCGCCAGCCAAGGGGGCTTGGTGGTAGGGCGAGGAGTCAGGCAAAGGCGATGCTCACCCCAGGGATCAGGAGGAGATCTGAGGGAAGGTGAGGAGAAACCTTCAATGCTGAAGCATGGTCCAGGTGACCAAACTCCGATGCAGAGACAACCAGAGAGAAATGGGTTTTACTCCCTCCTGGAAAAAGTGAGTGGTTCAGAGTTTATTCCCCTTCAGGCTTTTTCCTTTGTACCCAGCTGCTTCTGTCCTTTCTAAAAATCTCTTTGTAAAGCAGAAGAAGGGGTTGGGGTGACAGGAGCCCCCAGCACACAGCCCCAGATGGGGTTTGGGCCACGGTGCACTAGCGAGGCTCAGCCAGTGGGGAAACACGGGTCCCATTCTCACCATACTCCAGAGCATCCTTAAATCCCCATCCCCGGGAGCCATGTCATCAACAGCCACCTCCTTTCTGGCTTCTGTCCATGGGGTGAAAGTCTTGAAGGCGAGCATTTTGAAAAACCTGAAAGCAAATGAAAAAATCCCGACATGCCCTATTCAAATCTCCTGGGTTTTTAAAAGTGTGAAGTGGACAACAGAAGGGATGGGAACCTTCTCCATGAAGGTGATATTTAGTTACAAGATATTTGGTTTTGCTTCGTGAGTGAAGGTGTGAAGTTACCCATGACAAGAAACACAATAGCCAAGCGTCGCAAAAGCCCTCTGAGGTTTTTTTTAGGTGCTTTATGTTGATGAGTGTATCTTAAGGGAGGATGTGCCAGTGCGAGAGACAGAGCGAAGGACTGCTGCCAGCTCTCTAGAAGGTATTAAGAAAGGTGATTTTTGGCCCTGGTTGCAAGGACTCATGCTGGGCATGATGGTACAAGGGCTTTTCTTCTTCCTCAACCTCATAAAGTTAAATAATTAAGTCTGGTATATGTCCTTCAACCACACCTTTGCCCATCCTCAGGCCAACAATTCATGATGCAATTCCCACAGGCGCGGGGAGGAATTCTGCCCCCAGGATGGCACCTCCCCGCTCCCATCCTGCACCACCTGCCCTGTTCCTGCTGCTTCTCCCAGCGCGGGTGGTGGGATGGGGGGAGCGCCCGCTCACCTGGGAAGGGGTCCCTCCATCCCAAGAAGGGCCTGAGCCCACCTCTCATCCATTTTGTATTTTAAGTGCTTACCTTCCCCTTCGTCCTCCTGTCTCTAAAATAAGATTTCATGATGGAAGGACATAGCCCCACATGGAGCAATGGGGTGGGCAGAAGCGATGACGGGCCACCAGGGAGGAGTGATGCTGAAGGTAGTGTTGGTCATGCTGGACTTTTGCCTGCTCCTGCCAGGCCCAGAGGTGCTGGGAGAGGGGTCTGGGCAGGGGCTGGTGTGCCGGGAGGCGTGCGGTGCCCAGCCGGGCGCTGCCGAGGTCCCCAGGGACTGAGGGCTGGCAGCGGGTGGGGAGAACAAGACCACATTTCCCACAGGAATATGGTCTTTGTGCCATTATTAGAAACACCCCAGGGAAAAAACAAACAAACAAACAAACAAACAAAAACCACAAACAAACCAAAAAGCCCCTTCTTGCAGCTTTAAACCACTGTTGTTTGTACCAAATGCCCCAGAATATTCTTAGAAACCAGTTTTAACATGTGATTTTGGAAAGGGTGTGAAAAACCTTAGGTCAGACTGAGCCAGAGATGTAACCAGGCTTGAAACCCATTTATAGGAACCAATTACAACGAGTTTGGGTGTATTTCCCCCCACTACCCCCTGGCATCCCCCGCAAAGTCTTTAGACAGAAGTGTAACGGACAGGCAAGGAAGCAACCAACTCTGGAAACGCAGCCCGCTGCAGCGTGGAGTGGCAGGGGGAATGCTCCTTGCAGGACACATCTCCAGGAGCTGGGCAGTTGCAACCTGTGGAAACCAAGCGAAACACCTGGGGAAGCCAGTTACCCAGCTCCTGGTGCCAGTGGTGAAGGTGGCAGTGAGCTAGCGCCTTGGTGACCGTGAGAGGTGGTCCGCTTGAGATGCTCATCCAAAGTAACCCTGGAAGGAAACATTTAACTTGCCAAAAAGCTAAGTGAAAGCAAAAAACTAAGTATTGCACCAGGGGACGCGAGCCCAGGTACCCTGTGCATGCCACCCCGCAGTGGCAGAGGAGCTCAACCCCCCAGCACGGGGGCATCCAGGCTCAGCATCATCCCCCRTCCTGCCCTCGCTGCCCACCACTGCAGGGCTGCAGCCCGTTGCAGGCATTTGGCCCTCTCTGTCACTGCCCTCGCTGTGGCGAAAGGAGGCCAGGGCAAGATCTGTACGTCCTCAGCCCTTTTACTGGGTTTTGGCCTCAGGGGAGAAGGTTTCCCAAGCTCTGGTGTCATCCTCGCTGATGGAAGCAAGGACTTTGCTGGAGGACTCAGTGGAAACACTGTCCAGCTCACAGCCTTTCTCCAGGTAGGAGACAAAAGTAGCAGATTTATAGAGGAGATCAGGTAGAAAACAATAATTTAACTCAATTTTGTTGCTCAGTTACAGTGTTGAGGGATGCGGGAGCCTGGCTGACGTGCAGCAGAGGGGAAGATTAACACAGGGAGAGGTGGGAGGAATGAGAAGCGATTGCTGCCAGTGAAACCTCTTTACCTGCTGGTGGATGGCAAGGAAAACCATAACACACCACGAACTGAGTCCACCGAGACCGTTTCTTCTCCGTATTTGGCGGAGCTGAAAATTCCCAGGCGCTGCCTGCTGCTGTGCGAGGCTGTTTTTAGGACCGGTGTCGGCAGGTGGTGCTGGGAGGCTGGGCAGGGCGGCAGAGCATCCCCGCGCCGCCGGCTCGGCCGCATCCAGGGCAGGGGAGCGAAGTCCTGAGTGTCAGCCTAACCTGGAAAAAGTGATTTGGATGGTAGTAGGAAAGAGGCGCAAAGCCTGCAATGTGATCTCCATCCTGCTGGCTGCTTTCTAAATGGGCTTCATTATACACATAATTAAAGGAAGAGTTTTGAACGCTATTTAGCGATGTTTTAGGGGTATTAATTTCAAGACTGAGGGCACCTGGAGATTAAATGAATTAACTCACAACTGAATCAGGTTAATTGTCATTTTCTTTACCTGGAGTGCAGCTGAAAAAGGGAAGGTTTTTATTCAACTGTGTATATATTAAAGAAAAGCAGGTTCTTGAAAGGAAGGAAACTCACTATGAGAAATAATGAATTGGGAACTGGAGTGGACATGAGCAGAGCCGGGCGGCAGGGTGGGCTCCGGGGCCGGGGGGGATGGAGCGGGCATCCCCGGTGGGCAGCGGGGCCTGACTCAGCCACCCGCACTCCTGACAAGGGAAAGGTCCCAGCCGCTCCCCTGCCCTCCCTCTTCCCTTTTGGCTACCTTTAAGTGGATGCCTGCTGTGCAGTTGGATTGGAAGCTCCCAGTTCCTCACAGGCAGGGGTTGGAGAGCCCATTAAGATGGGGCTTGGACTCGCTGCCAGGCACATCGGTCCTGGGAAGGATGCAGAGCAGGGGAAAGCAAACCTGGAGCTTGGCTCTATGTACCTAAATACAGAGCCTGTGCTCGTCCTGGGAGCACCCTTCCCACTGATCAAAGCACTAACCCAGCAAATCTAACAGAAACTGAACTGCCAACACGACATGCAAATTAATCTTAAATAATTACAGGTTTGCAGTCTCAGCTCTCTCTGTCAGCTGCTCCGGAGCGCTGCCGGGGCTCAGCAGGTCCCATGGCAGGCTGCAGCGTGGGCAGGACGCGGGGCAGGCAGGGATGCTGCTGAGCACAGAGACCTGCTTGCGGCTGGGGCCAGATATTCGGGGTGGGTTTTTTGCACTTGAAGGTTTGGCCAGGCAAAGGTCCCTTTATCACACTGGGGAGAAACTGGGCTCTGCTCTGACCAGTGCACTCTGTTTCTCCACACAGGAACAGTCCAAAATTGGACCCTCTGTCGGACGCTGCCCTGTGCACCCTTCTGTGGTGGGGTGATGCTCCTGGACAGGAGCGGAGCTGGCCTCTGCCCACATTGCAGAGTTGATCACTTCCTAACCCACATCACACCAGCCCTTTCACTGCAGCCACCCAAAGTACCAGCGGCGGTAAGCGAGCCCTCCCAGGCATCCCATCCGGGCACCCCGTCCAGGCTGCGGCTCTGCACGCCCGCCCCGCAGCTGAGTCTGGAGCTCTTGCCTGCCAAACAGCTAACTTCTGGGTTTGACATGCCTGATTTACTAGTGCTTGAATCTGGCTGGATATCTTCAGTGTGACCTATGCATCTATCTGTCCCTTAACCGCTGCTCCTACACCTATAGGTTAGGCTTGTCAGCCCTGAAAATCTGTTCTGACATACAAGTGCAAGCTAAACACTGCTCTAAATAACAAGTAATTAGCTATAGAGATATCTGTGATGAAATTCCTAGAGGTATGTGATGTATTGCTGAGTGCTTATTTTTCCATTACTGGTGTGACTGACCAGTGTTAATGTACATGAAGGATGGTGCAACCTTTCAGCAAAGGACCCGTCTGTAAGCCTTCATCTTTCAGAGTTCACAACCCCCTGGGTTTCTTCCTACATCTCTGTCATCATCAGACTCATTCTAATCCTAAGCAAAACCTTCAACTTCAAAAACCCTTCCTTCCTATGCATATATACTGCTTCCCAAAGCTTTTCCCCTAACTCTGGTGGAAATACCTCGCCTGATACCTCCTAGCATCATATTACCTGTTCACATGGGCATGCCACATTCATGACGGTTACATGGAGGTGGCTAATGCCTGTAGGACTCATTTCTCCTCTCTTACCTCCAGTTTCTAATAGGAGTAACTGCTTTTACTCCTTATGTGCACAAGGAGCACTTTTGTTTATTCATTTTCACATCATTTCTATTATCTAGTCAAGGTCATCTTGTGCTTCCTGACCAGCATTTTAATCACCTTGATCGACCATGGCAGCTCTCGTCTTGTCACCCACCACAGCATACTCCTAAATTTCTGCCAGGAGTATTAGAATAGATGAGTGAAATGATCAATGCTTGAGGAAATCCATTTGTCTCCTCCTTCCATTTTCATGGTGAGCCCTTCACAAGCCCCTCGTTGCCAAGCCTTCAGCTCGCACACTTGTTTCCATCTTCTCGGGCTTAGGTAGCATATACTAATGTAACATCATTGCAAATTCTTCTTAGATCAATTGTTCTGTCTAAAAATAAAATAAAATTGCTGACTTTATCAAAGAACCATTCTACATTAACTGACCCAATCAATCCGGTACTATATATCCCATTTTCTGTTTGGCTCTCTATCTTTGATCCTTCTTTCATCTAAAACCTGTTCTGTTTTCCTGTGCAATGCTGGGGTCAAGGTATTTGCCCCGTGATTGCTCAGGCCCCCTCCTCCCTACCACAAATTAGAGTTTCTACCTCCACAGTTGTCCAGTCACCTGCCAACACAGCCAATTCGATGGATGTGTTTAACATCATCCTTCCTGGATGCGTCATCTCACATGTTGGTTCCTTCCCGCTCTTGGATGGAGAGCAGCAAGGCTTCTTGTTTTAAGGGCATAAAAGAACGAGTTTAATTTCCATGGTGGATGCAGTCGTTTTCCATACATACCCCTGTTRCCACGAGCCATTTTTCTGTTCCTCTCATGTTCAATATCAGCATCCTCCTGCAAACCACGACAAGGTACTTTTTAAGCCATACCTCAGTTATCTTTGACTCCCTCCTCTCTGCAGGGTGAATGAAGTTATCCTTGCACAACTTCATCTTTATCTGGATGTTTCAAGAACCTTTAGCTTTTTCCTATGCAAAGCCGAGCTACAAAACCTGGCTTTTGGCAAGTTTCCCTGTAAACCTTCAAAAAGTTTTGGTTTCTTTGCTGCTCAGCAGCTTGCCAGCTTGTCTCCAGGAGTGTGATCTGCCTGCAGTTACATTAGTGTCTGGTTCTGCCTTGTGCAAGAGTGCCTAAAGAGGACTAGAAATGCATTTTCAACACTTTATTTCTATCACAAAATTGGCTAAAACACAGACACAGCCCAGGAAGATGCAGGGAGAATAGCCATTAGTTTCAGTACCTCCAAAGGGCTTCACAATGCGCTGGGGCAGTGCATCAGGACATTGTCATTTCAGTCAAGACAAGGTTTTGTTGTCAAACTCTTTTTTTTTTTTTTTCTTTTGGCCCCAAAACATGCTTGGTAGCTTGCACAGCCCMGCCGGAGCCAGGGAGCCTTGTGCTGTTATCCTTTGGTGACTCGCTCCCCTCTGGTACGAGGGAAGTCGGGGAGGTTGGCTCCATTTGGAAAGCCATGTCAGGAGGTGCTGAGGAGGTGGGAGCAGAAGGGACCTCCCCAGCCCCAGTGTTAGCCCTTCTTCTCACTCGCTCCCTCCTCTGGCGCTCCTAAATTCACTCTYGGGTGCCAGGGCAGGAAAAGCGGAACTCCACAGTTGTGAAGGATCTGTAGGACCATATTGTGCACCTCTTATTTCTCCAGGCTGTTTGAGTAGTCTCTGTTTCTGCACTCCACCATTGCTTTCATTCCCAATAAATCTGACGAGACTCTTTCTAAGGAACAGGTTGTCAAACCTACTTTCCTTCGGAAAACTTTCCTTCAGACAGTGGTGAACCTTTTACAAAATATGCAATACCATCATGCTTCACCTCCTTCAAACGAGTGCCCATGGAGGACCAGGGTGACCTACTCTCTTGCAGACAGGCTGAGCTGGGTGGGCTGGTTTCCAACTGGCTGGTTTATACTTTTCTGTACCTTCCAGCATCAAAGAATTTAAGTGTTCCACTGTGCTACTTTTGACTCGTCTCCTGATGCCAACTTCAACTGTGCAAACTTTACCATGACATAAATACAAGATCATTTTAAACTCAAGTTTTATTTTAATTTTTTTTTTTTTTTTTTTCCTCCAGGTCTTCAAGATTTCAGGTTCACCTTCTTAACATCTTTGCTGGAAACGATGAATGCTGGAAGCTAACTTGAAAAAAAACACATAATCTGAAATTTGCGTGCAATCACATGGCTCACAGAGGTCAGAAATTTAAAAATGCCTCTAAATATTAGGATATTTAAAACAAACAAAAAAGAGGTTTAGTAAAAATACTCTAAAAATTCCAACTATTATGCACTGTTGTTATCTAGGAAGCTCTGTCATCGAGATGATATTTCAGCAGCTTTAGGCAGATGAGATTTCTAAAGGGGATTTCTAATTTGTATTTGTTTTTAATTTGGGGTTTGGATCACAGCAGCAGCAACAATTTGTTTTGTTGTGTATTTATGGCTGCACATGTTTAAAATGGTAAATCTGCACTGACCTATTAGACCACAAAAGTGAAACCAGCTTCTGTATTCTCATTCCCTAGCTGGAAAAATAAACCCGCAGCATGCATGTATAAAATAAATTATATTTTTACAGCTTTCAGTTTTGGGACTCAAAGGCTGTGCAAGTCTTTTGTATTATCACAGCCCTGGCTTTAAAAATAAGGAAATGGTTCTTTAACAGAAAGTGACTCTTTCAAGACAAAATGCATTTTTCTAGCTGTTGCCTTTTATTAAAATTGCCTCATTTAATCCAAAATGAAAATAAAATTAATAAGTTTCTTTGGGAAAGAAATGAACCACAATACAGAAAGATGCTGGTTTGGTTTAACACCAATAAAGATATCTAGGTCCAGAAGATAATTCAGAGTTAACACCAGAGCATCCAGCTGTGGCTCTGAAGAAGGCTTACCCGGGCAGAGCAGAGAGCCTGGGCTGGGTCTCTCTGGTAGCTGGATTCATTATTTGATGACAAATCTATCTTCTCTGGCTAATTTCTAAGCCCTGGACAAACACGTGCATAATTTCACTCATTCAAGTTGCTTCATGCCCCAGGATGGAGGAGGCTGAATCCAGAAGATGCTCCTGAGCGGCAGCAGATGAAACCATAGGCTGACAATTAGTAACAGCCCAGCATCCAGGTCTGACCTGGGCGTTTTGGGGGTAGAGRGCAGCGGTTGTCAGGAATACAGCCCAGTTTTACACCGTGGACACCCCGCAGAGAGGCAGGAGGTAACCCGGCATCCCTTGCAGGGCTGGTGGGGCAGGCAGAGCGTCGGGCCGAGCCGGCAAGTCAAACGACACCAGTTGCAAAACTTCTCATTTCCGTGAGAAGTCCTTCTGAAACGTATCTTAGGAATGTCCTAAATAATACTTGCTGGTGGGAGTGGAAGGTGCTGACAAATCTGGGCAAAAAAAAAAGGAGCTTTATTGCAAATGGGTGATGAAAGTAGCACTGACCACAACAAGGGAGCATGTTTCATTACAGCGGCTGCGGCAGAGCCTCCACGAAAATTACAGGGAATGCTCAAGCAGCTCTGGAAAGGACTCAAACAGCAATTTGCTCTCGGCATGACCGTCACGGAGAGCCGGCAACAGGGAAAGAGGGAAGCAATGTTCTTGTCCTTCTTCCTGCAGATGCCAAACATCATGGTCTTTAATGGAGGTGGGGAGGGAAAGAATCAAAGAGGAGGTTGGAGATGAACTTCTTTGAAACACATATGAAACTAAAGCAGTTGGGTGATTTTTTTCTGGCAGGAATAGTGTCCCGTTTTTCATTCAGTTCTGGTTCAGAGATTGACACATCTAACCTACGGAAAATATATTTTTTTAAAATATCTGCATTCTGAGTCTCAGCAGAGCTCAGCACCTCCTTCGTGCCCATCCCTATCTCCCATGCCAAAGGAATCAATGATTTTTGCTGCCTTCCCCGACCCCGAAATATCCCTGGGGAATATTAGGCCAGAGCACACAACCATCTCGCTGCTGACTGAGCTTCCCCTGCATTGCCTCTGAATGATTACATCCCATTTCTAACCCCCTTTTCTATTGATTTTCATGGTAAACTGACATAATTTGGCTGATATATATTTTTAGTTTCCCCCAACGCTGATGAATTGTAACATCCTCTCTCTACGCTCTTTTTTTTTTTAAACTTGATAGTTTGGGAGGGAAAAGATGACCTTGTGGAGGTGAAAATCTCTCTCCTGTTGTCCAGCCTGGTTGAACCCAGGGATGGGTATGACTTAGCCCCGCAGAAGCACTTCACGCTCKCTACACAACTGGTAATAATTTTGTGATCAGCCTGTGACTGTTCCAAAAAGTAGGAACAAACGAGTTAAATCACAAATCTAGTGCACTTCCTATCCTGCCTATTCCCAAAGAACAGCACGTCAGCAGTGCCAGAAGACACATGGATGATAAGTGACTAATAAATTCATTGTGTTGCTTATTTTTAATGGGCTAATAAAAACAATCCTTTTATTTTAACAGTGTGCGACTTGCATGAAAAGAAACAGTAGAGTTTGGGAAAATATTTTATACTTGAATTGTAGGAATGGTCATTGTAACGGTCATTAATTGCTATAGTTTAGCTTTAATCAGGTATTGATTGCATTTATAGCAGTTGAGAGCATTGTACCATTGCACCACTCSTGCTCTGTGCTGGTGGCTGCCGAGCTGCACGGTTAACGGGGAATCACTAGAGGTCACTTTGATTCCACCTAAAGGAACAAATCCTAAAAGGTCTGGGGTTTTGTTTCTGCTTCTTTTTTTCGGTGAGACATTTTTTAAAAGCAAACTCTTTTTGCACATGTGTATAGTATTTGTTTGTAGAAGCTCCTTGGGCTGAATTTTATTCTGGTGTAAAGAGTGAAACTTTAAAGAAGTTTATAAAGCTGTGCCTATATTCATCAAGAGGAAATTTGGCCCTGAGTTTCTTTTTTAATATGAAACATCTTCCACTGGAGTTGATATTCATCATAACAGATGTCATTATTTAACTCTCAATAAATAGTTCTGTCCTGTCAGGATCCCAATAAACAGGAAAAGAATAGCTCCGATGTATAAATCTGCAAGAAGATATTCTAATTTTGCTGCTTATTCTGTTATACCCAAAGATGAAATAATATTTAGGTGCCTTTCATTCTCAGCTTTGGTTGATAACCAAAGTGCAGACATTTCCTCRATGAGAGAAAAAAAAMCCTAAACCTGAACACCTCGTGATCAGGCAAAATGGTTTCCTGCTGCAAAGAGCAACTCCAAGGGGAGCCCAAACATGACTTCTTTTACATTTGTAAACTGACAGTTTGCCTCCTTGAGAACCTATAGCATGAAATCCAACTTTTCTTTCATTTTGGACATCTGGGCTCGCTTGGGCCTTACCCTGGTGGCTCCTCTTGTTGTGGGGTCACAAGCGCCTGAACCCCAGGTTGAGGAACCCATGCCACAGCTCCCTCTGAAATGGCATCGCTGCCACCCACCCGCCTGCCCGCCCAGTCCCTGACAGGGCAGGGGCTGCACGGAGACAATCCCCCTGCCCTGATGAGCGGCAGCATCCTGCCCATTGATAAGTGCAGTTGGTTTATTCCTGTTTTGGGAAAAGCAAAGCCCCCTTACACCTCCGGGATCTTATCCAGAGAGGTGGAAATCCCTTGGTGGTGCTTAGGTCCTTCTTGCTGTGTATATGTCAGCTTTTGCTACAAACTGCTGCAGCATCTGCCAGGGCCCACCAGCGAGGTCCCACAAAGCTTCACCTTTTCTTCTGCACCCGGTATTGTTCAACACCTGCTGGAAGGCACCAGGGGACCCGATGAAGCAGCACGACCCCATGCACTGGTGGGTACCAGCTGCATCCCTCCCACGGCGGCACCACCAGCTCAGTGCCAAGCTGCTCAGCACTGACARAAGCAAGACACCAGAGCTGATTTGAAATGAAAATGCTTCAGCAGGGCTTGTCCCATGCCCTGTGCTCAGTGTAGAGGACATCTGCCCTCATGCTTGGGAACGAAGCCTCTCCCAGAGGTGGAAAACAGCCCTGCATGTCACAGTGTTGGTTGCATGGACCAGGGCACTCGCTTTCCTTGAGYGAGCCCTTTCACATCCACACACCACAAAATAAAGGCCCGAGAGACTCCCTGGTGTCTCCATGAGTAACTCGGGAGCAGCGGGCAGGAGAGCTGTAGGCTGTTCTTCTGTGTCTGATGCCCGGGACAGCTCCTGGCATCAGGGCTGAGTCACCGAGACCGAGAGCTGGTGCGCAGACCCGGCTGTGCCATGACCACACCCAGCCATTTGTGACTTCTCCTCTCCTTTCCATGAGTTGCCCAAAAACTGGGCTTTGGAGGACGGGAAGTTCCCAAGATCCCAACAGGTCCCAAGCAAGAAGTCAACATTGGGTGGTTGTCAGGGCAAGCCTCCATCCACACCTCCTCACCTTGGGGAGTGGATGGTCTCRGTCTCTTGTTTTCTCTCCTAGAAACTCACCGTTTCTTCCCCTCGACAGTGCACAGATTAAGGGAAATTTCTTTCCAGGGACAGCTCTCCATGCGCTCCATGGTGCTCCCTCAGCCCTCCACAGCTTTTTATCCCCATGGTACTGCGTGTGCCCCTCYAGATCACATTAAGCAATGTGATGAGCACCTCTCCCATGAGCATCTATCTCTTCTCCCTTCCTTCCCCGAGGGGAAAATTGAGTGGGAATAGTTTTAATTAACTACACTGTACGTGAACGGTGTTTATACCAATGCAGGCAAGGCTGAACAAGTGTGCCTCGCTCTTGGAAAGAGAGGCACTGAGGTTTGTGGGCACTCTGAAGTCCTGAGCTCGTTCCACAGTGGAGGACCAGCCCCAGAGAAAGCTCTGGCTTTGGACTACACTGGGCTTACCCCAGTGTGGACACAGAGAGGGGGCAAATATGTCAACACCCAGAGCTCTGTCACTCTGCAGAGCTATGGAAAGTCTATATGTGCCCCACACCAGGACCACTGGATGAACCAAGGACACCCCAAATGTAACCTAGCACCCCATGGGGASCCCCCGCAGAAAATGGAGGGCTGAAGTGACATTTTGGGCAGGATTCAACTCTAAGTTAGGACACCTGCATTCAGACACATAATTGCAGGTGCTTATGTGAGCTCTTRGTGTCTCAGCTCCCTCATTAGTCCATGGAGTTCTTGTCCACCCAGACCCCTCCAGCCAGCCAACGCATACCTATTTCTAGGGGAACCAAACCGCCCCCCGGCCCCACTGACTGCACTGAGACACATGGAGACACAATCAGAAGCCAAAATCATGTCTTAGYCTTGAGCTGGCTACTGCCTTGTGGGTCCTCCTTGTGACTTATGTGTGCGGTGCAAAGTTTAACATCGTGTGAAAAGCCAGCTGTCCTCTTTTTCAAAGGTATTTAGAATGGACTTAAAAATCCCATAGGAAACATGCTTATTTTAAATATAAAGATGCCTAATACTGGCAGTTGCGAGAGATTTAAAAATTAAATGCAATTTGTTGACCAATATATAAATAAGAGAGCTTTCAAGCAGGCTGCCATGTAAAGGTTCTGGATCGTCCTTGGGTTTCACCATGTACACACAGAGGAGATCCCTCAGAGTGACACACAGGCAGTAGATGATATCTGAATCACTGTGTGTCTCATCATGTAGACCACATAGACCATAGAAAATTACCCTCAGAGATGTTTTTCTGCACATGTCTGATGAAAGCAGAGAGACAACAAGCTACTTGCTCAAAATCAGAAGAAACCCCATCAAAGGGGCAAGGACCAAACCCGGTTCAGTCAAAGCACAGCATCATTCTGGCAACTTGTTTGTCTGTAATGAGGGATTTTTTTACTGCTTTCTCCTTCAGCTGGCATTCCTATGGCTATTTATAGTTTCACTTCATAACCAGTGGTTAATATTTTCAAAGTAGTCTAGCATGTGGCCACCCACACAGAAGATGGGGCTGATTCTCCTGCACTGCCTAAAAAGTGTTGCCCATGAGATTCAGGATCTTTCTGCAAGGGACTGTGGGCAGCCCTTGTCAGAGGGCAAGGAAGGTGCCCTTCTGCCTTGGGAAGAAGGTCTTGCTGAGGCCACTGTGCTCTGCAAGGCCTTGCGTGAGCTCGCAAAGCTGTTACCTTCTCCTGAAGATGCCCCACATTGGGATTTCATAGATTTATTTTTTTTTCTACTGAATTTAACCCCCCCCTTTTCAAAGTGCAGCTGCATGCTCCTAAATACGTGAGTTAAACCTTATTGCACTCTAGATCAAAGACTAGTATTTCATGCCTTCTCCTGCACTGTGGTGTAGTGACAAAAGTTCCTGGTGACTTAAGAGGGAGGGAGGCTGTGTCCTGGGAGACAAAACTTAATTGAGTGTAATACCACAGGGCACGTAAAGTAGGACAACACAGCCTGACCTCATTTTGCCCATACATAACCCTACTGACATCAGTGGGAGCTGCACACATGCAGTCAGGAGGTGACATTTGCCCACTCTTGGCTGCTCTAGGAAATTCCTGCTTGGCTGATAAATTCTATTATTTAATCATGTAATATGAAAGCAGGGGATACACCGAGTAAAACGGAGCAAACACAGCTCAGCTCCCTGCCTGTTTGAAGTTGTGGAAAGACTCCTTTTGACGCTGGTGGTTGTTGGATTGAGCCCACAGTACACAGTGATTCATAATCATTTTCCTCAATGAAAGCAACCAGGTTGGTTTGTTGTTATTTGTGGGATCACATGATTCATTATTTGCAAATATTTGAATGGCAGTTGGACTTTCTGATGCCTGTGAACCCCGTAGCTTCTACCAGTGTTAGCACAAAATGGTTATTCATCCAAATACTGTGCCAGAACAGACTTGTTTGATACTGTACATTTATTACGCTCCTGTTTCTAGAAAAACTTTGCAGAGTAGAAAGGGCATCATTTGGCAAAGCCAACAAAGCTTACACCAAACCGGTGACTATTCCAAGAGAATTGTTCATGAGCAATCCTGAGATTAATATTTATTTGCATTCATCACAGTCTAATAATTAAAAACAGTGCTTACTGCTGTAGAAARCAGGACGGGACTGACTTACAGAGAAGAGACTAGCTGGGCGAGTAATGTTTGGGCTGTCTCTGCTCGGTGCGGGTTGCAGGAGCAGAAGCAGAGCTCGGCAGAAGCCTCAACATCCCAGATTTTTAACCTGGGATTTCTTAAAACTAATCTTGTTTTAACTCTTGGGTCTCTTTCACCCCAGAAGAAATACAAAGAGAATATAAAGGAAGATTCTTGGTAGATGGAACGCAATACTGCAATATTTAGGCAAAATGTTAGCTTATTTAACTGTACCAGTTACCCAGAGGGATGGTGGGTCTCCGTCCTTGGAGACATGTGGGACCTGACAGAAGATAGCTTCCAGAAGTCTGCTCTAAGCTGGTCCGTATGGGCCAGGCTTGGACCCAGGACCATCAGAGGCCCCTTCCAGTCTAAACTGTTCAAAAAAGCTCATGAAATATTTTAATGCTCCAAACTAGCCAAAGCCTGAGCTGTACCCTGCCTGTAAAATAAGCTTCCTCCACCCAGCGAAACCCTATGACAGGTCTGTGACATAGTGCCTGTGTGTCATGATACCAAAAGGATGTTGCTGTAATTGCATACAGATTTATCATCCGTTCCCTTGCAGCGAATGCCATCAAAAGACTCAAGACTTGGAACCATACAGYGTTCCCAAATATATTTTTCCTGTGAGCACATCCCCTTTTCAAGAGAGACATCATGGTGTCCCAGAGAGCTGGTCTGGACAAGCATTGCCCCAGCGATGGGGTGGGGAAGGGGTCCCCGTGCCGTCCCCAGAGCCGAGCGAGCTGGGCAAAGCCACACAAAGCACATGGTGCTCCCACAGCATCCCCGCTCCCCTGCCCACCTCCGAGCCCTCCTGCCCTTGGGCAGCAGCCAGATGCGAGTTTGGTGGCCAAGGCACCCTCCGCGGTCACRCCACACAGAGCATCCCTTGTCACCTCTCCTCCTTGGTAATACGAACAGACATTTGTTTACACCAAACTGAGCAAATCTAATATTTATTTCACATTTAGGTCATAGGACATCAAAACAAATATTTTTACCCCAAACAGATTTCCTGACCTTGTGGTTTCACTCCTGATTTGCAGTAATATTTGTCTGAAGAGCTGGCTTGCTCTCACTTAAAAATGGAAGGAAAAGAAGTTATATAGGGTCCTGCATTGGGCTTAAAGGTAACAGCACGACTCCCTGTGCACCCGGATCAGTTCTGGATGCTACCTTTGATTTTACTGGAACAAGGACAAGATTATTAAACTCATATTTCCTGGATTTGCTTGCTTCTTTTCAGTCCTGAAAACCAAAATTATTTAATTACATAAGCCTAAACACCCCAAAYGCAAAGTATTAAAAATTGTATTTAACAATCTCGGCATAAACAGTGCCTGTGGGCCTCATCCTGCTCCCATGAAAATCTGAGACAATGTCATCACTTATAAAGATGCACTTTTTAAAGATGATTTTTTTCCCTTTCAGCCTGCATAGGCCAAGGATCACATTAACACTGCTCCGTTGAAAGCTCTGAAATGTTCTGTACATGGAAAATTGACCTTTTTTTTTTGTAAAGTTTGCACTAGTTTTAAGGCAGAAACTGCTGAAGAGAGAATTTCACAAGCTTAGGAAATCTAGTGGTCCCTTATGGCTTGCAGTAATGAGTAAAATAAAATGCTCTTTCTGATTTCCTTCCCCCTGTAATTGAAATAGATGTCGTACTGGAGTTGCAAAACTGCTGCCCAATTATCACCCAACTGGGCTGATTTACATCGCCTGCTCAACCTCGGCRTGATGTGAAATGCTCAGGAGGGCCAACGTAAACACATTTATAGCCTGGTAGGATATGCTGAGCTCTTAATATAGGGATAATAATATTTTTTATGTATACATACATGTGCATATATATATAAAAAGATAYAGCTAAGCAAACTTTCACATGTGAGGGCACAAAGAGCTGCTGGCTGTGGCACGGCACRGCTACCTGATGTGAAAGACCAGGTTTACTCCAGTGCTTGGCTTGGATTTTAATTGCACTGCAGATGTGATTGTCTTTTACTGGCGCACCCAAACTTCCCTTCGCTTGGTTTACCTGGYGTCTGAGCACCGGGGCACTGCGTGAAAGACTGGTTAGATAAACACAAAATAGCCCCAGTCTCATTATGGTCACTTCTCAAGTTGGCTTGGAGGGGGGAGGCTGATGGGCTGACCTTCGGGGCATCTCTGTCTCCCCACAAAACCCTGCCAAATGCGTTGGCTTTGCAGAACCACGCGGTATTTCGCAGGTAAATGATAGACTGTACGTGGGTCTAGGCGGGAGAAGAGGGAGGTTGCCACCATCACATGAAGTGGCACGGGCACAATTCCTGACGTGTTTGAAGGGTCCCATGCCAAATCCTACAGGACCGAGCGCCGGGCTCCCCACGCCCCTTTTCAGTGTCACCGGGGGAAAAACCACAGAGCTAAAAGTGTGCAATAGGAATGCCGTCACATAACAGACATTTCAGGAAGTCTCTGTAATTTCTTTAATTATTCAGACAACAGAGCACAAGGATAATAGCTTCAAGTACACTCTTATACATTATTTTAACAGTAATAGATATGTATTTAATCATAAACTATTCTGTAGCCACCACTATGTGTACATTTTATACAAACTATTGCCATACTCGGACCCTGAAAATGGACGGTGACATCTCCTTAGACGTTTTGCACAATGTCATGACAGTACATCCTTCATACGAGAGCTGTAGCTATAGGTTGGATCGGTCCATCTAACAAAGCACTTCTAATGCATACCACGGGGGGTGATYCGGACGTGAGGCACCGAAGGAAGAGATGTAATAAATATACGGTGAGAGGGGGGCATACAGTCACTCGAAATACGTGCGATGGAGAATGCGACACAGCATTTCTTTGCTTGGCAAAACAGGTTGATCCTAGTATAAGACAGCATCTTAGCTTCTCTCACACCACAAAGCTCTGAGCTCGTCTTGGCCTTTTGGTGAAGATTAAATGCGGCAATGTCTGATACGGTCCCTACCGGAGCACGTGCCCTACCCTGACACAAGCATGGGCTCTGGTCTAATGKGTCTTTTTCATCTCAGTTACGATTTAGACCAAAGCCCCCAAGCCAACGGCTTTACGGYTGATCACTGACATCCCTAAACACCTCCACTGCCTGACCTCTGGAGAAGGTAGGCCCCAACAYGGTCATTTTTTGAGTGTAAAGGCTTTACAAAATGCCAGCCGCAGGGGTAAGAGAGCTCAGAAGCCCAGACACCGCCGTATGAAGGCCAGACTCTTACAGCAGAGACTCATTTGTTCCACGATCACATTTTTACATGCTCCAAACCAGCCACGTTTGCAGCCCCCGACGCACCAGCAGACCCCAAAGACACAGAGGTGGCAGAGTCCAAACTGGGGTGGGCAGCAGGTCACCGGTACCCACCGGGCAGTCCACAGTCCCCCACGATGCCCCACACCGCGTGGGCATTAGGGTGGCTTGGTTCCTATCCTGGCGGTCCACACGGGCGCTGCAGCACGCCGGCGGTCGCACCAAAGTCTCACCACCCCGGCCACATCCGAGCTTCAGAGGGTGGAAGTGGCCCTGGACAAGAAGCTGCTGGGAAGGAGAGACCACATCCATCTGTTAGGGCTTGATACAGGGTTGCTTGTGCCCAGGGCTCGGCCACCAGCTCCTGCCACTGCTCCAGAAGCTCCCAGGCTTTCAGCGTGGAAGAGCATGGTCTATGCTCTCTGGAGGTGGTCCCAGGCAGGGATATCCTGGGAGRCCACCTGGAGCTGCCGTCCATCCCGGCGGAGGACGTCTCTGGAGCAAAAGGCTGCCCGATGGATGAACATCCTAGACCAGCGAGTAATGGAWACTGAAGAAAAGGTGAGAAGACATTCAAGGAAAGCTCCCTTCCGGCACGGTCCTGTCGCAGACGCGCACACGCACGCACACACAATGTTTTGCAAAATTTTTAAAGGGATCCTGGAAACCCTCCGGGGAGGAGCACGCAGTGTAGCAGAACCTCACTCATCGGCACCCGTCGAGGACGAGCTCCTAAGCGGGGCTTGGGGCTGGGACCAGGCAGGGGATGCAGCACTGGCCYCACCACTGGGCTCCTGAAACACATCTCCAATACGTTCACCCGTCGATGGCTCAGGACGGACTGTGATGCGTTACAGCTAAGGAACGTCTCTCAGAATAAATGAACAAATTTTTATCCCTTTTTTTTGTTTTGCAAAGGGTGTTTTGWTCTTTTCTTGGTAGCCCCAAGCCCCGCATTGTTATTCAGGCAAGGTGGCCAGTGAAATCTGGTGGCCATCTCCTTCTTCCAGCATCAGCCACATGAATCCCAGTTAATTCACCAAAGTCAGTGTCTCTCCCCCAGATTTCCATCTTCTGGGCACCCAAATTAAAGCCAATTAAAATCCCAGTGCTGCCGCAAGGTGAAGGCAGCTGCCTTCAGATTAACATGCTTCAAAGGGCAAACTTGATTTAACGCCCTCAGAAATCAATTTTAAGAGCCGTCTGTGGTCTCCAGACCAGATCGGGAGGTGGACATGGAGCCAGGGCTGGAGCTGGAAGAGGGGAGCATCACCTGAGCGCAGATGGGGAGCCGGGGCTCCAGCGAAGGGAAACCGCATCTCCTGGTCGCTTGTGCGAATAAGTGAGGTTCTACTGTTAGTACAAGAGATTCCAGGTTAAGCGCGGATGTGATGGATTCGTTTCCTTAATTAAAGTACCAAAATTAAAAGTTATAAGCAACACATCTAAATAAAATAATGGGCACTCCTTTAGGCATCATGTTTCCTAAACCAATAAGCAAAAAGGAAAAAAAAAAAATGGGATGCACCAGGAACTCTTAGTTATTATATACTAACCAGACTGTGCATGGCACATTTTATTTCTATAAAACTATTAAAACTATTACAAAATATTCAAAAATACATTTTAGTAAATTTACAGCAGTTATTTCTCAATTTATTAATGCAAAACATCCTTTTCTCCCCTCTGTACAAACTACCATCTCCATCGTCACAGAATTGCCGCCATGTGCGCTTTTTAAAAAATATTATTTTCTAATAAATTTTTTTTGAAGTTAAAAATAACAAAGTTTCTTACGATTTTTGCAAATAAAAAGTTTGTGTAACAGTCTTGACTTCCATGAACGTGGCCAAATGGTGTTTTTACAAAGCAAAACATGGAAAACAATACAGGAAATGACGTTACATTTGAAACTATTTAAATTAAAATAATATATTCTCATATTTTACACTATTTCAAAAAACGAAATGTGATTCAGTTAAGTATTGATCTCTCAAAAAAATCTAATTTACAATTCTGTGTATAAAAATATAATTTACGGACCCCCATGAAGTTTGTCTTTTTTTGTGTGTGTGTTTGTTTGCTTGTTTTTTAGACTTGCTGAAATGAAGGAGCAATGTAATGGAGAGATGGGAAAGTACAGAATTTTGCTTTCTGAAAGTCAGGACACACGTGACATGTAGAAAAATAGACTCTGCGCAGTTTTGCTTGGCCTCACAAAATAATTTTTTCCCCTGTGAGTACAGTTCACATGATAATAAATTATCAAAGAAAACTATTTAAGGCTCTTGAAGGTCCGGTTCATATCATTTAAAACATCTATTCAAAATACCAAAGAAATAAATATCCAGGAGAGGAGGAAAAAAAAAAAAAAAACAACAAACAAAACAACAAAACAAAAGAACAAATAAAAATATATATATATTTATAAACTAAACAGAACAGAACTTCCCGGGGTCTTTGTTTCCCTTAAAGTCTACTTTGGACTGTCCTACTTAATTATTATTATTTTATTATTATTATTTTTAAGTCTTAATCCGTGCTCTCTTTTAAAAATATGCAATTTTTTTTCCTTTTTTTTTTCTTTTAGGATTTTCTTTTCTTTTTTTTTTTTT